>CM062806.1:897434073-897634073 GCA_031772625.1 Pinus tabuliformis | reverse complement strand
GATTAGAGAGATATAAATATGGATGGGGAGTGAGAGATGTAGAGAGAGGGAGAGAGGGGAAAGAAAGTAGAGAAGGGAGAAAGGGGTGTAGAGGGTTAGAGATAAAGAGTGGGAGACATCATGTGAGAGAAAAAATGAGAGTGAAAGTCTAGGGGGACAAAGGAAGGGAGGTAGACATGCAAAGAGAGAGTGTGAGAGAGATACAGAGAGAGGGTGATGTATGGGCATAGTGAGAGAGAAGGGAGAGAGAGGAGGGAAAGGGGGAAGAGAGAGGAAGATTGAGAGATGGGGATTGAGCAAGAAACAAATGCTAAGTGAGAGATGGTGATATTAAGTGAGAAGGAGAGGGGGCTAGATGTGGGAGAGAGGGAGAGGTGTGGAATGGGAGAAAGAGAGAAGGAGGGAGAGAGAGGTAATGTGATATGGGGAACTATGGAAGATAATGAGAGGAAAACATGGATGGATGTAGATAGATTCATCATGGGGAAAGGGAAGGGAAAGAGATTGAGGGAGAAAGAGGGACAAGAGAGAGGGGGGAGAAGGAGGGAGAGAGGTGTGAAAGGGAGGGTTAGAGGGCTAAATGAGTTAGAGAGAGATAGGGGAGAGAAGGGGGAGAGGTAAGGAGGAGAGAGGGAAATATAGAAGGTGGGAGAGAGGGGGAATAAAAGCAAGAGAGGAAAAGAGTTGACGGAGAGAAAGAGAAATTAAGGGTGTTACAGGGAAAAGTGTCTATTTAGAACTGCTCTATCCCACTAAGGTGTGACAGCTGCCTTAGAAACAAACAGAGAAAAACTACTTTTGTATTTCCTTTATGAACTATAGATAGAGAGGAATAGAAAGAACCAACCTGTGTCTTGCGCTAATCCTTTGATCCAATCCCTCTCTTCTTTGACAGTCTCCAGCTACCTGCTCCCTTACTTGCCCAGCTTCACAAAGTACCTGTAAGATCACAGAAGAAGAACACTATACAAAGACATGGATCTATATTCATAAACAACTTAGGATCAGATTTAAGTTAACCATACAAATGTAACAAGCATCAATGATACAAAAGCATGGGGGAAAAACTCAAATAGTTTTTATTGATAAACAAGAAAATATCCAGGAGGAGTTACAACCGGTGGTTCCTGACCCAGCATCAACCTCCCCCCTCACACAAAGCATAGATCACCCAATACTCTGATGTTTATCTCAAAAAACCAACAACAATTCCTTACAATATGCAAAATTCCAGCCTCTGGATCTCTGAGATGAGGGATCCATATATAGATATCTGTAAGGAGGATGAGTCAGCTTGTGATTTGATTAGTGTCTTCTCTCTGTCAGTTCTTGCTTCCACTTGGAGACTAAA
Organism: Pinus tabuliformis; assembly: GCA_031772625.1. Lineage (NCBI taxonomy): Eukaryota > Viridiplantae > Streptophyta > Pinopsida > Pinales > Pinaceae > Pinus > Pinus tabuliformis. Next base: position 897,632,722 of record CM062806.1, on the reverse strand, counting down.
GGCCTCTTACTCATCCTTGGTCGAATTCAATGAGGCAAGTGTCACAGGAGAAGATTCTGGAAGCTTCCATTGTCTCTCCACCTCGTGGAATGACACTGCCATTTGTCATTTCTCGCCCATCGCACCCCACAGAAGGGACTTTTGAAATGCAACGCACCCTCACAGTGTATTTAGGTGCAATGCAACGCACCTAGCCAGTGGAGCAGCTGAAATGATCCTGTTTTGACTTATTCTGAGCAGTTTCTGGTGGAGAACTTCTGGGAGAAGCTGTAATCTGTTGACCTTGTTCCTTTAGGGGTTAGAACAACACTTTTAGGGACTTAGGAGCCCTTGGTTTATGGAAATTTCATGCTTGGAGTTGTAGGGCACAAAAATGTCTATAACAGTTGCCCCCTAAAGTATGAGGCCGTTAACCTTTTGGTGTCGGGTGAAATGCTTTATTATGAGGATCCGAAGTTCTTTCAATGCTGGGAGGAGACCTGTAATAAGATACAATACAATACATTATCTTCATATTGTTTTCATGATCTAGCTGAGGCGGGCATTCCCATGCTCAACTTTATAAATTCATTTTCATGTACATAGGATAGACAATCGTCTGAGTGTAGACTGCTGATTCTGATAGAGCCATCATCCTTTTGGTAGGATGATTATCTGTGCAGCAATGATGTACATTTAATGTCTTTATTTTCCTGAATATATATCGTAGCCCGGATGGATGAAACTAGATCCGGGGTCTTCAATCTCATCCGATCTTCACTCGAAGTACAAGTCGATCCATGTGAGAAATGTTTTGAAGTGGAACATGGAAAGACATTGCTTGATTACCAGTCAATGATGTAAACTGTTAACAAGTGCGAGAGGAATCACCGATAATGATAACGACCCTCAAGGTACTGCAGTACAATTCACGTGGTGTGAATAAAGGACTTGGCGTCGAACACCACGCAAAAATCTTTCAGTCGAAGGCCATTGATGTAAACCTGTCGCCGGAAGTGAGAAACTTGCCATTGAGGCATGCAAGCTTCAAAGTACTGAATGGGTTGTTCCTAGATCAACTTCTTGGATAATGAGCTGATGTCGACAAGAAGTGATCTGTCACAGGAGGACCTTAATGAATCCCACATCAATGACACGGAACGGAGCAAATGATTTTGATGGAGGTGAAAACGATCTGGTGATATAAGGTTTAGGGCGGCGGTCATGAAAGAATGGAGTATAATGTATGGTAGTGGGTGAGACACAGGTGACTTCTCTGGATGACTTCTCTTGAACATATCGGCGACACTGATGTGATGGATTGGTAGCATTAACCCCAAATGTGGATGGTATGGCATGACCATGGTGATGTGACCGGTGAATGAAACAACCCAACCCGACTCGGACACGGAGTGGAAGTGTCATGTTCAAGAGCGACTTGCTACCAACAAAGTTTCTTTGAGTTTTCTTCCCAATTTTCCCCAGTCATTGCTGACCAGTACCTCTTTATTTTTGTCAAGCTTGAGGAGGATAACATATGCTTGTTCTATAATTTTCCCTTCGGGCAAACCCATCGCTATGTTTTAACGAGCCTAGCGATAGTGAAACTCGTTCTCATCTAAAGACAAGTTTGTCGCTATTAATCTTTTTAACGAGTTTAACGACAAAGATAACTCGGTCCTTTTCAATTTTAGAGAGTCTGAAAAGGAACGTAAAGGAAACTCCAAAATTCCTTTTTCGTCATCTAATCCCTTAAGTCCGAAAAAGTATAAAACAATACAGAAGGGATGAATTTTCGATACTTTTAACGAGCCGAATAAAACAAGTGCTCGACCTTTTTGTGTAATAATCCCTCAGGTCCAAAAAGATTAAAATCTAGAGGAGGGATAGCACTTCCTGTCCCTTTAACGAGCTGGAAAGGCCAAGGACTCGGCAATCTTTTCATATTTTACGAGTCAATTGAAAAGAGCTTAAAGGAGACTCGTCTTTTGAGGAACAAGTGATAACATGGGTAGCAGCTGATTCCAGGTAAGGTTTGGAATTTTCCAATCATGGCAGTGTCACAAGGATGGCTAGTGAGATCACTCTTCGCAGCTGTTCCTCAAAATGGGTAAACAATCAAATGGAGGTGAATGATCGGCCAATGAAAAAGTGGAGGTGACGGTGCAAACACGACCAAGGCTTTAATGGCTGAAGTACTACATTCATGATGGTTATTTACCGGGGAATAGTTCATTTTTTAACGAGCTTAAACGTGGGTAGAAACATTTGCTCATGTCTTATGTTTATTTTTTAACGAGCTTGAACTATGTGCTAAAACTGCTCGATGCGGGTTTATTTTTTAACGAGCTTGAACCCTGCAGTAACACTGCTCGTGGCGGGTTTATTTTTTAACGAGCTTGAACCCTGCAGTAACACTGCTCATGATAAGTTTTCATGCCCCCAACATAATAACACAAATCGAGGTGCATGCCCCCCAAGCTTCATTGCATTCAACTCGGTGGTTGGAATGAAGGTTTACCTTTGAGATTTGGAAAGGGGATTTGTTTCATTTTTTAATGAGGTTGAAACAGTAAAAGAACTATCCTCATGACCCCTTGTTTCATTTTTTAACGAGGTCGACACGAGATAAGAACCATCCTCGGAATCCACTGTATTTACAGTATTTGATAGAAAATCAAAAACTGATGGATGATTAAGGTCATCTTGAGTATCTTCTCCATAATCTGGAAGAAGGGAACAATGGTGGGAATCATTCTATGGTGCTCCTTCAATTACCATTGATTGGAGAATTCCTTCGTCGGTGACATGCACTTGCGACCAAGGATCTGAAGGGGTACCATATTCTCTAGACCTATCTATCCAAACGCTTGATGAGCGTTGATTTGGGTTTGCCCCCCAAGCCAAGAAAATTGATTGCTACAATATTTCTAAAATGGCGATGATCCATACTGACAAAATGTTTAAGAATCTTCCGAATCCATTAGATATAGAAGATTTCATATTGCAGGTTTCCACTGTGGCCACTTCCGCCAAATTGCTCAGAGGCAGTAGGGAAAAAGTACCCATTAAGGCAGGGTCTTTTAGGAGGCCTATTCCAATATTTTGAAGCAAATGATTGCTTCCATGGATAATTGGAATGCTTTCCGTAACTTGTGAACTGTTGGGGAGAAATGTTTGTTGGTCGACGATTGTAATTCTTCCTTGAAAGGGAAATGCAATCTTCCTGAAGTAGGTCGACACAACTGCGGCCATGGCATATATCCAGGGCCTTCCCAGTAGGATGTTGTAATCGAGGTTTTCATGGATAACCTCAACATCAATTTCTACTGTTTTGCCCCCCAGTTCAACTTGCAAGTTACTTAAAATCCCGTATGGAGTGTATGATTGTCCATCAAATGCTTTTAATGTCATTGACGATCTCGACAATGGTGGTGAGCCCAAATTTTTCCAGCAACTCATTGACATAATACATGTAGATGCCCCCTCATCAATAATTGTTCGATGAACAGTTTTGTTGAGGGCTTTCACTTGAATAAGGAAAGCTAGTTGAGCCGGTAATTGAGGGTCATATCCTTTATGATCAAAGGCCACAAGATTGGAATCCATTGGGTCAATCCCACCTATTGCTGATAATAAAGCTTGCTTTTGGGAGGGGAAATTTTGTGGTACCTCAAGTGTCAACATAGCGGACGGCGATTGGGCCAGGTCCTCTATTATATTATAATTCTGTGCTACTTTTGCACGAGGATTAAATGTCGATTTGTGTACTACTCCATTTGGCGACTTTATCATTGGTTCAGGAATGATGGGTGGCACAACTTCGGTCAAAGTTGTTGTTGAACTACTAGGTTGTTCATTAGCCTTGTTATTCGACAGTTGTGGATTCCCGTAATCTTTATTCCTTGTCAAAGCATCATTTTCCTGCTTTGAGATAGACAACATAAGCACTTGGGATCAGGAAGCATTTTGATTAGCAACCAGTTTGGTTCCTGGGTTTGGAAACGGATCAGTCAATACTGCTGAGGTTTTTGAACTCTTAAAGAGTTTTTTAACTTCAGCTTTATGTGGACAATCTTTCATCCGATGAACCTCGTCGCATATATGACACCCTGCAGGGGGGGACTTTTGAAATGCAACACACCCTCACAGTGTATTTAGGTGCAATGCAACGCACCTAGCCAGTGGAGCAGCTGAAATGATCCTGTTTTGACTTATTCTGAGCAGTTTCTGGTGGAGAACTTCTGGGAGAAGCTGTAATCTGTTGACCTTGTTCCTTTAGGGGTTAGAACAACACTTTTAGGGACTTAGGAGCCCTTGGTTTATGGACATTTCATGCTTGGAGTTGTAGGGCACAAAAATGTCTATAACAAAGGGATGGAGAGACAAAGAAAAACAAAGTGGGGGAGTGAGGGAGGGAGGTGGAAGAAGGTTTAAGGAAAGGATAAAAAGTGACTAGAGCAGAGAGTGATGGGTAAATGGAGATAAAGGGGAACAACTAGGGGAGAGAGGGTGAAGGAATGAGAGCAAGGAAGTGGAGTACATGAGGAGAGGAAGAGCAGTATAGAGATAGAGGGGAAGAGATGGTATAGACAGAGGGGGAGAGGGTGAGATGGGGTTTCTAAAGAGATAGAGTAGTTGGAGAGAAAGAGAGAGGATAAGATAGAGGGAGGGATAGAGACATGGCAGGACAAACAAAGAGAGAAAGGGGGTCGGGGGTACAGAGACAAAGATGTAAGGTCGGAGGTTTGAGGCTTGTGTTTTCTCCCTCAACCATTTTCCAAGTGATAATCATCACACATAGATTTCGAAACCTTCTAATAGTGCAGATATCCAAAATAAAAGGGAGAAGATACTCTTAAATCATTACATATCATGATTAAAGGTTTTTATCTTATAGTTGAGTTCCTTGAAGCTTACTTTAGGTACTAATACTCAATTTTCTTCCCTTGACCATATTTCATTCCCCAACATCCATAGTAAGTGCTAAAAACCTTCCAATGGTGTTTGCATTACGACTTGAAGGACAAATATTCCAAACATATCATCTATGGTGCCTTGAGAAGTCATCAATTAATCCATAGCCCTAGAGTCTACATTTTTTGCCTGATAAGGATGCTTCATCACTTGATCTTGGGAAAAATCCTAAGATCAACACCTACTTCTCCAAAAACTCCAATGATGCCAATATCAATAGGACTAGGAGGTTATGCATGTGGATTCAAGGTGTTTTTTCTAGTTCAATATTTTCTGTAGATTCAAGCTATTGTTTGTTTCCTATCCTACAGTTCTTGTTCATAATATATATTAGGTTCATTGAAATATATATATATATATCAATGGACCTAACGGTTAAGAGAATATGTTTCCTCATAAGACATCACATATTCAAATCCAATGTGGGGTAGATTTTGTACACCTTCATAGACTTTAACAATCAAATTACTACACCAAGGTGGGTACCTTGTCCCACAAACAAAGGGGTATCATGAACCAATTTTGTGTCTAGCTTCACTCTCGCCTTCAAAACTGATTATCATTTCTATTAGCATAGGTTATAATATTCCACTCTTTAATTTTTTGAAGTGAAATATATTTTATAGTAATCATAAAATATAATTTAAATTAGTCCTTAGATCACCTAAATTGGTTGATGGTTGTGTTACGAAGTATTATGTAAATTATGAGATTTGATGTTTAAACCTCCCTAATTTATGAGTGTTTAAGGTATGGGTGTATATTGGACCATAAAGGTTATAGGGGTAGCAGACAAAATAGACAACAATTTATGGTGTGACCTTGGTGCATGACAACTCTACAGAGACATACTCTACCCCTTTGGATTTAAACTAATGACCTCTGATAAAGAAGCACATGTTCTTAAACATTAGCCCCACTAAAACTTTTTGAGCTTTATATATTATATTCATTTATTAAATTATTTATTTTTATTATTTTACGTTCTTACAATAAACCTTTTATGATAATTCATAATTGTTATTCATACTATTCTTATGAAAATGATTAGAAATGACTAATCAATTAGATTTATTTCTTAATTAATATAAGAGAATAATCAATTCCCACCTATAAAATAATAAACTTTAATTTAATAACTTTAAACTTTATTATTAAAAATAAATAGTCCCTTAGAAATCTAGAACATCTTGAATCTTAGAATCGAGAATGAATAATCTCTTGAAAATCTAGAACATGTATATTATTTAAATCTTATTGTCGAGAAAAAATAATCTCTTGAAAATCTAGAACATGTATATTATTTAAATCTTATTGTCGAGAAAAAATAATCTCTTAAAAACCTAGAACATACCTATTCCTTGTGTAAAACGTATTTTCCGCATGAAGAAAGACTTAAAAATAACTTAATATTTACTGAATCCTATATAAGTTTTCTGTAATTATAATCTAACTTCCTCTGAGGTAGCTTTAGAAGGTCAGTCTTGCTTATTGTTATATCGTATGACGTTGCTTTAACCTAGACTCATATGGGAGGTATTTATTTGCTTTTTGACCCAAACTAATGGCTTACATTTATGCATGGTTTACCCAATAGTAACACGTTTTAACTTTTGGGTAAAATCTTGGCTTGTATTAGCCAAACCACAGTTTTCCACATGAAGTGAGCTTCATTGACCTTTCCTTTTTTTAGGGTTAGACCACCGCCCTTTCGCGTCATCAACGAAAAATTCGTGATGTAAATATCCAGAAGCTTAGACTGGTTCGGCGTCCCACCCAAAAAAATAGTAATTTACTACTGACATTGTAGGGTCCAACTATAGCGAATGAGAATGCGATTTGATTCTTCAAGGTCTGGAAACTATACAATATGAGCACGATTCAAATCAAACTCTTCAGTCACATGGGCTGCCACTGTTCTAAAGTGGAACACGCGATTCAGAATGTTTACAGTCCTGGAAAAGTATGCCATATCTGTACGATTCAATTCAAACTCCCCGTAGTCATTGACTGCCACTGTTCTTCGAAGAAAATGGACTATAGTCTGCAAAAAGCATGATGGTTTTTTCCTTATAAATATGGAGGCACACCATGCAAATACATACAATTTGATCTCTATATGATTATTTGTAGAAGCGTGGTAGATACACAGAAAGAAAGCGTTGATCAGATCGTCGTGGAGCACAGGAGGCGGTGCTGTGTTTCTGGCGCAAAAGAGATGACACTGTAGCCAAATGTCCTGATCATTCACTAAATTTGAGATGAAGGAGGATTAAACATATGGAGGCCGTGTCATCTCTGCGCGCCAGAAACCCCCCGTTCCTATATACCTAGTATATTAATTGTTTCTGCTCCGAAGTACCGATTATATTTATTATTTATGTTAACAGTCTTGTTATTCATAAAGCTACCACTATATTTCCTATTCTTTGGATTCTCTGACTGAATATTTTCTGAGCACTTGCGAAACAGATATGCTAGGTTTATTGCTTTGGTATTCTTGCTTCTAATTCTTACTATATTTCCTATTGTTTGGATTCGCTGACTGAAGATTTTCTGAGCACTTGCAAAACAGATATGCTAGGCATGGTGCTTTGATATTCTTGCTTCTGATTCTTACTGAAGTATGTGGTAGTTGTGAAGCTCGACTATTGTTTTAATGCAAATTCCAATTTGTGTTTTATCAGCGACATTGGTGATTAAAGATATGAATGATTTTATATGCAACTGCACACATCTATTTCGTTTTCGCTTTTTGAAAAGGTGCAAATAAATGCTGAAAATCACATCTAATATTGGATGTTATCTGTTTTGTAACTGGCAGATTAGATTTAGTATGTAGTATTTTTTTCCATGTTAAATTTTAATTGAACATTGTGGTGGAAGGTGGAATAATATGATTTTTTTGTTAAGTGCAATACAGTAAAAAATATGTGTTTAGCATGATTATAGAGTAAGTTATAAGTACAGAAATACTTCTGTAAATATTAGTAGTCAAATAATTGTATAAGGCTGATTCCCATACATCAAGTTGTTTTCTAGCTTAACTACAAATTTAAAATTAAATTACTCTTAAACCGGATGGAAAAAAAGCTAACCTAATGATTAAAAATATATACTCTCTTCAAAAGTCGCAAATGCAAATTCATGTAGATTAGCTGTTTAAAAGTGTTATACGGAATATCCGGTTCCTTTATGTGCCTATCATTTAATTTTCATCTTTTGTTATTAATAAACTATTTCTTGTTAGTGTTCTTACGTGTGATTTTTCTGCCATTTAAACTTATTTCCAGCGTTGGTGGCGATGTATTATGCTTATTTCTGAGCTTCGTATGGCTTTTGATCATATAATGTTTGTTGTCATTTGATTTCTTATAACGCTCCTTTTGTCCACAATTCAGCGTCGGGGAAACACAATGCTTAATAGCTATTCCAAAGGCATTGTCAAGCTCGTTATACTTAGATGTCATGATGCCTGTGCTGTTATTGGATCCAAAAAATGACTATCAGAATTCCTCCATCTTTGGTGAGTCTGTTAAGAGAAGAGAATGAATATGCAACGATGAAAGAAAGAAAATTATTTTAACCAGAACGAAATGGGCGATAGACCACTAGAAAACAGCAGAAATTTAGCGTAATCAGGTTATGTAGGTCAATCTGCACTAAAAACAGGCATATAAAATACCATAGCTTCTGAATGTGCTACTATTTCCTCAAAATCTTTCTAAAAATATTCAGTTGAATCTCTGTAATACATTATTTGTATGATTGAGCTGGATGCGTTGAGAAAGCGAGTCAATTTGCATAACAGTTGGAAGGCGTCTGTTTGTTCAGTGAAGTTTGTCATAACTGCAAGACTGACCAAACAGAAGAAAAAATGGAAAAGATAAAGGTGAGGACACGAGCAATGTTCATAGTCGCAAGTCTGACGAATCAGAAGAAAAAATGGAGAAAAAGGCTACAACCCAAGCAATGTTCATGTCGCAGCTCTGACCAATAAAAAGAAGAAAATGACGAAGAGAAAGCGAGGACACTAGGCCTGACAAATGACGAAGAGATTTTGGTTACATTTAGTTCTAGGCCTGGTCTATTGTTGTCTCATAAAATATATGGTTGATTGAATTTGATTTATATAATGTTTCTTTTTTGGTTTAATTCGGTTGAGTTTAACAATGGAATGTCATATATACGAGGTTTTGTGGCTTTCTCTCATTCTGAATCTCCAATTCTTGTAAACGAGTAAATTTTGATTGGGTGCTTGACTATTGTGGTTCGGTCCGTTCAATCAGACGTCTCTTGCATGGTGATGGGATCTGGTCAGTTCACACTTTCTTTATATTTTGTCAAGAGACAACACTAGCTAGGTGGTGGTTGTGGTTGCTAGGAATCGAACCCCTCTTACCCACCATGTCTCTCAAGCAATGTATGCAATGCAGGAGGGGGAAGGCAGCTATAGCGGATAACACAGGAAATGTAAAGCTTGACTCTTTGCTCAAGATTCACTTGCAACATATTTTAATGCAATTCCTCTCGAGACATGGTGCCAGATAAGGAAATTGAAAAATCAGGGAGAGCACTAATTAATGAGATCTAATGCAAGGTTCTAGACTTAAGTTACAAAAAGTGATGAAAGAAGCAATATCTCAATTATGTGGCAATTATATGAAGACTCTGTTTGGTTTGGTGTAAGGATAAACAAGTAGATAGATATAACATACATCAAAAAAAATATTGATACTTTTATATGGATAGACTCAATTCAAGATTGTCTTATGCGGGAAAACATTTACTATATGAATCTGATAATGTTGTATCCGGCGGTTCAAGTGTTAAGCGCCCAACTCCCATTTCTCTTTCTCACTCATGGCTAATATGGCTACTGATATTTCTGGTTTTCTAATTAATCTTGTAATGATTATGTATTTTTGAAATACCCTGGAGGACTTAAATAATCATAGTCAATGTTTTTTCTAAATTTAATAGAGAGAGTTGTAACTCCATAGTGCACTGGATGTAATACATTTTTATTTTGTTGACAATATGATAATATAAAGCATATATATATATACGAATGATAATGTTTTTTGTTTAGTAAGTTTGATAAGAATGATAATGTTTTTTTGTTTAGTAAGTTTGATAAGTTGGATATAGAGGCATTTTAGAGATAATGCAACTTAACAAAATAAAATAATAATTATACTAAAATATTAAAAATTATTAATAAAAAAAAAAATTAATAAAATAAATACTTTAATATTAATAATAAACAAAAGATTTTAATGTTTATCATAAATAAATAATTATATCAACATTGTATATTTGAAATAGATTATTATATATAGAGATAGATTATTATATGAATTTTATAATACAAGTAAAGTAATTGATGCTTAAATTTTTTATTTTCATTTATAAGTTTTTTTCTTTCAATATATATAGACACACAACAAAAATAAAAAGGAAACAATTACAAAGTTTTTATTCTATATATACTTGTTTTGTAATTCCCAATATAAGAAAGACTTTATCTAAAAATAATTTAAAATTAATTAGATACATGTTATATAAAGTAACTAAAAAAGATGTAGAGTTTATATATGTATGTATGGAGTATAGATCCATCTGAGCTCATATTTATTAAGAGTAGAAAGCAATGAAAACTCTTTAGGTACAATATTTTTCTCTAGTTTTAGACTCTAAAAAAATATTTGCACTTATAAAATGTAGTATTTCTAAACATTTTGTAAATTGAATCTAAAATGTATTTATACTATTTTTTTAACGATTATATAAAGTTTAGCATTAAAATTATAATTAAATTTAAAAAAATAATTTCATATTTTAGTAAAAAATTAAAACCTTAAATAAATACAATTTTATAAATATTAAATAGTTACCTTAATCTCCATTTACCTAAGTATTATGTAATCTCTATTAATAATAAAACTTTACTAAATTCTTTTAAAAAAGAGAAAATGTTATACTTTGATGTTAGGAGAAGTAAATAATTCTGGATAATTAGGTTATTCTCATTATGGTGTAAAATTATGAAAATTTTTAAGGAAACAATATTCTTTAAATTTAGAATAAAATAGGGGAAAAATATAGGTTATAATTTTAAAAAAATTATATATATTTTAAGAAAGAGATGAGAGAAATCATCTTATAAATTGTTAGTATATTTGATACTTTTTCCAAAGTGTTTTTTTGCTGGGAGGAAACTCCTTTTATGAATCTTGTTTTTGAATATGTTATTCCCAACCTCGACATAAGATCTTTTATGGATCCTCAAGATAAAGGTATCTTGAAGGAGGGATGATTAATAAGTAGATTTACAAGGATTTTGCCTAGTCATAGTCCTATCACTGTCCTAGAATGGATTGTCAAACATGGGGTGATCATCAAACCGTTGCAATGTTGGATTGTTAAACATGGGGTGATCATCAAACCATTGCAATGTTTAACAATGCTAAATCATTTTTACATGAAAATCACTTTATGCAATCTATGGGTTAGAAATACACATGTCCCCATTTTCTTTTGAGCCAGGACACCTTCAAAGAAATCATAAACAAGTTGAGTTGTTATAGAATCCATGCACAACTTAAAAGTGGTAATCCCGTGTATGCTAGAATATGCATGGAAATCGATATAGATAAGTAATTTCCTAATGTGATCTTATTAGATCTAGAGGGATGGAGTCATCTTCCATCTATTTGATTATAAGTGGTTTCTTTTAAATGTAACACTTTCCATGAGTATGGGCACTTTGCATAAAGTTGTCCAATCATCAAAAATTATTTGTCACATTACAGGATGAATCCAACTCTGAACAATTATGAACAAGCTTTAACCAAGTTTAAAAAAAAATAAAGAATAAAATTTAAAGGGGTCCAAGTCCTTCAAATTTTAAGAGATGCCATTCTCATTCAAGGTTATCCAAAAATTTCTCAAGAAAAACCTTAGTGTAAGAAAAAGTAGAGACACCTAAAAAAAGAAGAAATAGAAAGAAATTAACAATGCACATGCGAGAAAAAGAAATTCAGATGAAAAGTTATAATGGTCCCTCCTCTCCAACCTTTTGAGAAGTGTTAAAAAAAGTCTGGTATCTCCCTACCTTTGACAAGAGGTAAGAAAGAGCACAAAGAAATAAATTCTAGCTTTTTTCTTGATTTTATTGTAAGGTAAATTTTAATGTTCATTTTTTATTTACAAGTAATTTGGAAAAATCTACTATCATGAAATAGTAAAATAAGATTAAATTTTATTTATCATTTATCTTTTCAAAAAAATTGTGAAACAAACAAATTAATTAATCAATTAATTTAATAAAAACTACTACTTGTTATTACTTTAGCAGAAAGAAAACTAACCTTACATCCAAAGTGTAAATATATTTAATATATAATAGAAACATGACTAACATGAAAGAGTGTTTTCTTATTCGTTTATGGAATTCCAATGAAAATCATTTTTTTTTTATTTTTTTTTACATAAAAAGGTAAAATAAATATGCTTATCTTTAATTGAATTATTATAAAATATAAAAAGAAAATAGTTACCAAATTTAAATAAATAAATAGAAATATAATAAAAAATAAATAATTAAATATATATATATATATATATATATATATATATATATATATATATTATTTTTAATTTTAAAAATTAAATTTTAAAAATATGTAATATTCCTATAACTCTTTGGCAATCATAATAACAAAGAATACCTTTAAAGAAGCCATTAGTGTTTTGAATGATTTATAACTACCATGGAAAGTATGTGTTCGCGGAGTTGGTTGTTTTATAGTTTGGATAGTTTTTTCTTTTGTTTTTTTTCTCTTGTTGGTAGAAATCGAGGGGACGTTCACAGAAATAATAGGAGATCACAACATAGCAGTGAATCAAATGTTGGTACAATAAAAATAATAAGATAGTCGAAAATGTCATTGCATCTTGATCTTGTTCATGTCATATGTAAGAATTTGTCCACTTTCTTTGCTAATCAAATCTCTTCCCTCAAATTGAAAACAAGAGCATGACTCTTAAAAGTCTCGCAACAAAGTGAAATATGAGAAAGAAACCTCCATCAGCTTCCTTCCAAACAATGGGCATAGTGGGTCAACATCTTGGACAAAAGATAGGTACTCTCGAAAGAATAATAGATTGCATTTGAATCTTTTAACCATGTTCTTGAAAGAAAATAAAAGTGTATATCAATCGTTGCATAAATGATTAGCCACTTTTTTTGGGAGAGAGATCATGGCAAAGGACACATTCACTATGCTAGTGTTTTGGAAAAATAATCCATATCATTCCTCGAAAGAATGCAAGGATTTGTGTGATAAGATAAATTATCTTGCTTTTGAAATATTTGCATGGATTCCTATGTATTAGAATTCTGGAAAAAAAATGTCTTTACATATGCATAAAAGAATAGTTATTATGCATTTGATTTCTTGGAAAAGAAACATGTGTTTGAATGCATGACACAATAGCTATTATGTTTTTGATTCCTTGAAGAAGAAACATTTTTGTAGGTATGAAAGAATATCTATTATACATTTAATTTTTTTGAAAGAGAAACGTGTTTGCATGCATGAAAGAATAGCTACTATGTTTTTGATTTCTTGAAGAAGAAACATGTGTTTTCCTACATGAAGGAATAACTATTATGCATTTGATCTCTTGGAAAAGAAACATGTGTTTGCATTCATGAAATAATAGCTACTATGCTTTTGATTTCTTGGAAAAGAACTATGTGTTTTTGCATGAATGGAAAGAATGACTACTGTGTTAGACTTCTTGAAATAATATGTTACTATTTTTATATAGTTCATTGAAAAGAATATGTGCGTATATGCACATAAATAACAATTATTTTTCTAATTCCTTGGGAAAGAATGTGTTGGGGTGCACGAAACAATAGTCATCATGTTAATTACTCTTGAAGACAATACATGTTTATGTACATAAAAAGGTTGGCTATTATGTTAGTGTTCTTGAAAAAAACATGTCTTTATATGCATAGAGGTAAATGGTTGTTGTGTTAGATTTCTTTGGAATGAAAAACATATAGCGTGCACAAGATAATAATTAGTGTTAGAAAGATGAGTATTTATAAGCACAAGGACAATGGTTGTTAGCCTAATTTTTTTTGAAAAAGATTATGAATTTTCATGCACAAACACCATCGTTAATGTCCTAGTTTCTTTTAAAATGCAGTAGTTGTGGTGATTGTTCATTTTGAAAAGAATTTCTCTTGTGAAAAAAATTATAGTTAGTGTGGTGTTTAACTTTGGAAAAATTTCCCTCTTCTTATGCGAAGAGATAGTGATACCCATGGAGGTTCTTGAAAATAATATCGTGACCTTATGGGTAGAAGTAGAATGTAATTGTTTCATTTTCACATTATACATGCAAAGTAGGGATACATGAACATGCTTCAATACTAATTATATATTCACCTTACGCATGTGTGTTGTGGATGGACCGACAAGTTTCATAACCATACATATGTAAAGAGAAAAAACATGTTTTGGTAGTTATATCTTTAATTAATGCCTATAAAATGTTAATGAAGAGGCATGACACAATACTCTGTATACATTTTAATTATACCCATGAAAAGATGCTTGAAGCATAACTCACTATAACAAAAAATGTCATTGGTGAGGTTCATGAATGTGACGGATATTTAAGGTTCATCACCAATTTTGCATATGGTGATGGACCTTAAAAAATCGTCATTCTAAGTGCATATAGTGAGGGTCGTTTAAGGTTTTTCACCAAAGTCATTTTCAATAACACTTTTGGTGAGGGTTGTTAAAGGCCCATCAATATTTCTCTCTTTGGTGACACTTATAGTGACGATATTTTATTGGCCCTCACCAATGCTATTTTTTGTTACTTTTGAAGAAGGTCAAAAAATATTCATCATCATTGATCATTCCAATGAGTTTATGATGATGCTATGTGATTGTTGGTATATTTTTTCCAAAAGATATCGATTTAGGACCATTGTTATGCGGCCTTTTTCATTATTTATCCAAAGATATAGTGGTTAGAGTAAATCAATTTGTTAAGAAGTAATTAGTGTGCATGATTTTCCTCAAGTACTAAGGATATAATTTTCTTATGAATCAACACATGATTAATATCTATTAGGTTTATTATCTAGAAAAATAAATAAAAAAATGAAGTTCCACTAGTCTATGTAGGAACCATATTATTTAATACATAATCAAGCTCAACCAATTCTATTAATGAGAAAAACCTAAAACTCCTATGGCACAACTTGACATGCTTTGGCATATAATAACATTCATTGGCACTTCACACATCTTGAAACATATTTTTTTAACACCCCCACCCCACATTTACCTACTCTTACAAGCTCTGTCGGGTAAACATGAGTTGAGAGTTACCATGACATGACTCGAAAACTAAGTTCTGGTTATGGAAGTGGGTTCTACTAACCGAAAAATTACAACAACCTCATGGGGATACCTGATCACCCAGATGTCAAACAATAACCCCTGGCGACCTTCCCCTAAGTTGGAACTTTACTTTTACCTGACTTCACAGCCCAACTGCATGCATGCGGGATAGAAGGATTTAGCCTCACACAAAAGCCTTCCTCCATGTAGCTACAATCAAGATTTCTCAGTTAAGAGATTGTGTCCAAAAGCCCTATTCTGAATTTTCATGGACAGCCATAGACCAACTACGTAGAACAACCCATAACTATCCATAATCCAACCTATGATGATTATAAGTATTTATAATAAATAATAAGGCTAATATCTTGCCCAAACTTTCCAAACACGTTATAAACATTTTTTCAAATACATGGTAAATATAGTAACTACAAGTCATGAATGCATATCTATTCATTGTTTCTTTAGCTTCATCAGATAATCATCAAGAAGGATCAATGCCCTCTCAAGCTAGCTGCATCAAACACTAGTTATCCCATGCATTCACATAACATTCAATAATTTATTGAGCCATAAGAAAGATCCATAACAAGAGCACATTATACAACAAGAATATGCCATGCTTATAACCAACATTTAACCAAAATGAATTCAAGACAAACTAGTCATAAAATCAACACAATAAACAATACATGTGCTCATTGATCTCAATGAGAAATAACACATAATAACATATGCATAAATTCAACCAAGTCAGGGACTTCAACGTACCACCTGACCATAGATTGGGATGAACCAAATATTCTTTTAGCCAATCATCCCCATGTCATATTCCAAGCATGAATGTGGGATGAGAAGGGATAAACCAAAGTAAATCCAACCAGGGAATCTAGAGGCTAAACCACGTCTACCCTCAACCACAGTGATTTAACCTAAACTGGTCCAGAAATCACTAACACCAAAACAAGCTTGGATGCCTCTAACATTCTTCACCATACCCAGAGGAATTTTCCTATCTCCACCCATCCGATAAAAGTTCCAGGAGAAATACCATCTCCACTCTCAACCCTTGGGAATTTTCCTGAAACCATCTCAACTAGGATCCGAAATATACCTGTCATCCAAATATTAACCAAAATAGGGAACTCACTATATCATATCTATCTAGGAAATCGCAAGGCAAGGGTGAAAACACTTTCAATCTAGACAAATTCCATGCCAATGATAGCAAAGTAACGAAATAACCAAATGCAAGTACCATGCATTCAAATCTCAACAAGGAAATCACACATGCAATATGTTACCTGCAATGTTCTCCTGCTATAGATGCTTTTCCAAAATTCTTCGTCGTCACCCATGAATTCATTTTCTTGGTTGCTTATTATGTCCAAGTTCTTTCTCGCTCTAAGTCCAAATGGGAATGCCTCAATGTCAAAGAGAATTCCTGAATGCTTCCCATGTAACCAAGAAGTGATCCAAAGTATCTAAGAGTAGATAAGACAAGAATAGTATGTTCTCTCTCTCATTTTGTTTCCTTGTCCTTCATTTTCCTTTGCATGCTTATTCTTGTCTCATCATCTTCCTTTTCTCCTATTTTCATTTATTTCTTTAATTAATTGTCATTTATTGTGTTTTTCTTTTTCCAATGTCAATGTCAAATTCCACAACTAATAATAAACCACAAGTCATTCCCACTATAATGTTTTTCACTCCATTCATCTTGGAATATGTTTCCCATGGCCTTTGTTTAATTATTTACATGGAAAATCAACCTGGGGTCATTACGTTTGTACCTAGAATATCTTTCCATGACAAAGATTCCCAAACACTTGTCGGCATGCGCTAGAACAACATAGCACTCCCCTAGAATGTGTTGGAATGCCCTAGAACACATTAGCAAGCATTGACATACATTATCACTTGACATTTGTTGACACATGGCATCTATTGGAACCTATTGTTAATGTGCCTACCATGACCCTTTTGAAAATGGTAAAGTCCTCACTTATTAACCCTCTTATGTGTTCATATATTTTCATTTTAGCTCAGTTCTCTCATGTGTTTCCTTGACAATCCTTGACATATGTTGCCACATCCTAGAACCCTACCCATCTTAGCATGCCTTAGAACCTAGCATGTCTTCGCATGCCTTGACACATGTTAGCACACCCTGAAACTCCCTAGCATACTTTTGCACTTATTGACATGCCCTGGTATCCCCTAGCATGCCTTACCACTACCTAGCATACCATGTCACTCCCTCCTTGGCACACCTAGCACTCGTTGATACTGCCTGGCACACCCTTATATTCATTCATTTCCATGCATTCTTTTTGGGTCTCCAAAATGTCACCCACTTTCACTTTTATTTTCATCATTTTACCCTTATTTCGTAAATCTATAACACCATAACCTTACATTAGTAACCATTTTCATAATTGTATGGGTTTATTATTATAATTTTTTTCCAAGTCGTTGATTTTAAGTATTATAAGTGAATTTGTGATTAACTATTAGGAAATTAAAATGTTTTCACATATATCTAAAAGTGCTGAGTTTTGTGATATTGTAGGCCTAGTTCGAGATTCTAGAAGGGTCTTATTTGGCCATCCAACCACAAATTCTAATTTCAAATTCCAACTCATGAGGATTTGTGGAATAATTGTATAAGATGTGGATCATTAAATATGCACATCTAAAAGAGAAGAATCATGGATGAGATGATTTTGAGAGGATTTGTATCTTACATTTTTAGAAGATTGGTTGTAACCACAAGAGATAAATGTGGATTTAGGAGAGATTTAAGGATATATATTTATTGAATAGTTATCTTTAATTTTTGTATAAATAGGAGTGCACCCTTCATACAAAGGGTTGTCAAGTTCTTAACTAACCAGTGGTTAAATGTTAGTGTTATTGTTAGTTGGAGGTTCCAAGTTCCATCCAAGATGTGATAGTTTTTTCAATGTGCTTGTTGAGGAATGGAGGGCCCCCATCAAATACATTTTCAACACCTTTGTACATATTGGTAACATAGTGTAGTTATTTTATTTCATTTCTTTTCAGTGAGTGTGTTTTCATTTTATGCAAGTGTTATTTTCCTTTCAACAAGTGTGATTTCATTTCAATAGGTGTGAATGTGATTTCAATTCTGCGATTATGATTTGACTTATGCAAGTGTGGTGTGATTTCAATTCTACAAGTGTGATTCATTTATGCAAGTGTGGTGTGATTTCAATTCTGCAAGTGTAATTTCAATTTATGCAAGTGTGTGTGATTTCAATTCTACATTTGTGATTTCAATTTCAAGAAAGTGTGATTTCCTTTATGCAATTGTGATTTTAATTTCTTTATGCTTGGTTTGGTTTGGCTTAGATTGATTTAACTTGTTTAGTAATTAGTTTTAATTGCATTAGATTAATCTATTTTGATAAATAACTACCTAGTACATATAGTACAGATATACCACATGAGTTCTACGAACCCTGTGTGTCACAATTAATGACAAAGATTTAACTCACAATTAAATCACCCGACATTTTGGTGTCATTGCTAGGGAGATATACATAGGTGTTTATTTTGAAAGTTTAAACAATTCATTATACTTGCATTCATTCTTTTTTTTTTTTATCTATTAGATGAACCTAAGTACCCATGGGGGATTTGAACTAGTGACCTATCGCAAGGAGTGCCTTAACAGTGTACCCATTCACCGTTAATCCAAAGCCCCGTGGGCTACTTGCATTCATTCTTAGATGCATGGTTAAAATCATATTAAAATCATTTGGCATATTATATTTCAATAATTTCTCAATAGTTTATAGTAATCTGTTTGAATAACAAGAAGTATCAATTAGTTGGAGTAATTCATAGACAATCAAGAGTTTGAAGAATGTCCTTCCAAGAAATTTCTCAAATCTTAGAAATAGTTGGGATATCTGCCTCTCATGAAGAGTTTATTTTAACTGCATACAAAGACTTGTCTATTTCTCCACCTCCACAAGAAGATATTCACGTATCTTTTGATTCCTCTTGTCAATTTGTTGAAGAGATTGAAGAATCATGCAATATTGTTGATGGGGAGAAACTACTAGAATCTAAGGAATGCATAATAAAGTAGGATATTCAAGGTGATTTAAACCAAGAAAAGAATCAGGAATGTCATGACCTTATTTAAAGATGGTTCCAATCAAGGATCAAATCACCTTATTTCTTAATTTCATTAAGCAAACAATTGGTTTTTCACGCTTTGATGGATTTTAATGTATATTTTTTAGAAGTAAGCATGAATATATTTTTAATCATGTTACGCATATGGTTACACTGGAAATATGCATACACTTAATTAAATTTTCTATTTCCAGTAAAGTAGAGTCAGATAGAATGAAAGAATAAAAACCAAGTTTGGTGATGTATTTTTTTTTTAAGTTTTTAAGTTATATTTCATTTTATTAGCAAATTTATTTATTGGTGGTGCAGTAAGAGCCACCCAACTCACTAACCATTCACAAGAATATGTAGAAAGAGTAGAGATATTTGGGAAGAGGGAGACAAATAGAGTTTTGAGAGCCACAATTTGAAGTTAGATATAAAATCCTTTCACTTTTTTCCTTTAAATTTTACATTTCAAATGAATAAAGAGTTTCAATATTGTTGAATATGCTCTCTTCTTGTGCTCTCTGTGATCTAGAGGATCAAAAAAAACAATTGAACAAAGTTAGTTTTAAAATTTTACAATAAAAATTGGATAAGATATCTAAATTCATAATCAAAAGTATAAGTATAGGATTTTAGGAATCTCAAATAGTAAAAATAATGCCTCCAATGGATCCTGCACTGTCTAAAACCCTTGTTTTGACTCATTTTGCACCCCATCCAACAAAAGTACATTTTTCACTCTTAGGTTCTAAGGCTTTATGTTTCTCATCGGGAATATGGGCCCATGCTTCACTTCCAAAAACACGAAAGTGACTTACATCTGGTTTAATTGAGCTCCATGCTTCTTCTGGAGTTATATTATTTAAAACCTTAGTAGGAGTGTGATTTACTATGTAATTTTCACAGTTAACTGATTCTGCGCAAAAATTAAGACTAAGGCCTTTAGATTGAAGCATACAATTAGCCATTTCCTTTAAGGTTTGATTCTTCCTTTCAGCTACACCATTTTTTTGTGGAGTATATGGAACAACATGTTGCATTTGAATTCCATGCTCAGTGAAAAAGTTGATGAATTCGTTGTTAACATATTCTTCGACATTATCAGATCTTAGGTTAAGAATTTGATGTCCATATTGTTTCTCAACAAAGGCCTTAAAGGCCAAGAACATGTTAAAGACTTCACTCTTGATTTTAAGAAGTATACCCAAGTGCATCTGGAGAAATCATCAATGAAAGTTAAGAAATACTTGTAGCGAGGGAATAAGACAACTGGAAGTGGACCACATAAATCACTGTGCACAAGCTTTAAAGGGGCTGAGGCATGCCAAGAGGCACATTTTTCAAAACTGTCCCGATGATGTTTTTCGAGTACACATCCGAAACAAACACCATCTCTGCAAGATACCATAGGAAGCCCTATCACCATATTTTCCTTACATATATTTTGAAGGGAGTGATAGTTTGGGTGACCAAATCACTCATGCCAAAGTTTGCTCACTAGATCACTATGAGAAACAAATATTGAGGGAAGAGTTGATGACCCAAATTTTTTAAAATTATACATCCTTGTAAAATCATCAGCAATGCCAGTAGCTAAAATTTGTTTAGGATCTCTTAGGCCCTTAATTACAACATCATGAGGTGAAAATTCAACGGTTTTACCTTCACTTGAATGAGTTATCTGATATACAGATAGAAGGTTGCAGGGTAAGGTACGAACTCATAATACATAAATAAATTGACCATTGTATAGATGAATAGTTACAGTCCCTACAACACTAAGAGATATATCATCACCAACATATATATTTTTGGTGTTACAATCATTTAAATAAGGAAACATGGCTTTGTTTTTTCCATGTGATAAGAAGTTCCAGAATCAATGAACCAATCATGAGAATGAGAAGAAGAAGATACATTTAGTGCATAACCAGACTGAGATGCTTGACAACCACATGCAAAAATTGTTGTTCCTGAAGATGAAGTTGAAGTTGAAGAGTGCTCCAAATGGATGTTATGCTTCTTCATTACTACTTCAAAGGCTTAGATCTTCTTAAAGAATTTGGATTCTAAGTGGCCATCTTGATTACAAAAGTTGCAATGTCTATCAATCTTCTTCCCTTTGCTTTTATTTTCCTTATCATTTTGTTGAATTGATTTTTCATTTTGAGACTGAAAGTGCTTAGGACTCTTGGTTGGTTTAGGACCATTATTTTTAGGATGTTGCTTCTTAGGATTCTTTGAACTTGGTTGCTATTGGGTGGCTAAGGCTTTCTTAGAAGAGTTTTCAAGACTAAGAAGACCAAGATGTAAGAATTTTTCTTGTTATCTTATTAAAGAATCACAAAAGGCATCAAAAGAGGGGGACTTTTAGTCTTTCCCTTGAGAAATAAAGGCTTCTCTAGTAGAATGGAAGGTGGAAACAAACACAGAGTACGCTGGTCCAAACTTAGTGAGAATGGAATAGATAAGGCTATCATCTTCTTTCTTAACCTTAACACCTTCCAAGAGAAGTATAAGGGTCTTGAATTTGGATAAAAAATCTTCAATGGAAGAAAAATTATTGGGGTCCAATGTAAGCAACTCATTTTAGAGTTGATGGGATCTAATTTCATTTTTAATTCCAAAAAAATTATTGAGTTGTTTCATTGCTTCATCAGGGGTATCAGGTTCTGTGATATGGAATCTAAGGTTTGGAGAAATAGACATCTGTATCAACCCACGTGCTTGATCTTGTGTATTTTCCCATTTGGCTTTCTTATCTTCATCTTTAGGTTTAGACTCTAGGCTTGAGGCTATTCTATAAAGACCTTTACTTCTAAGTAAATCGTCCATATGGAACACCCATTGGAAGTAGTTGGTGTTGTCAAGAATAACTTGGCATGGACTTTCCATTTTCATAGAAACTCAAGCTATAGATGTTGAAGCTAAGTGTTCTAATGGAAAATCTCAAAAAATTAGGTCGATTAAAAAAATTGGCTCTGAAAATGGCTTCCAGATGAAGAAGTTATGACTTTTTGAAGAAAAGTTGTTGAAGATATAGATGAAGTACGTGAATGTTCAAACGTGAATGATAATGTTATATTTAAGAAAAAAATCCCCCCCCCCCCTCCAAACTTAATCTAATTAGTTCACTTTAAAAGGACAATTATGTGACACACTTTTATAAATAAGTGAAATTCACTTTAACAATGGTACTTTATGAGCTACCCACTAAATTGTCACTTAAATGAGAGATAAAGTGACTTTAGAATTATAAGTGACTCACTTTTTATAATAGGTGAGAATGCTTTTACATAAAGTAACTTTAAAACATAAGTTACATGTGCTTTTCGAAAAAGTAACTCAACAAAAAGAAAGACTTGACCCCAAGACCTTTATTCTCATAAAGTAACTTAGGACCAAGTAAGCTAGTTTAAAAGGTTAGTAATTTCTAGAAAAGAGGAAGGTTTTTTTTTTTTTTTTGAGTTACTAAAGTTTTGGAGTGCATGCTTACTTGAAAAATAATTTTTTGTCTCGAAAAAAAAATCCACAGAACCCAACATGGACACGCAAAAAACCACAAAACCCTGTTAGAAAATTATATATTACAAAGCAATGGAACACATAGAATATTGCAGAAATATAAACACAGAAAATGCATAAAACCAGAGAGACACAGATATACGTGGTTCACCCAGTTTGGGCTACATCCACCCCAAACAGCCAGTCCTTCCTTTCTATTATCCAACAGAATGAAGAGACACAACCTACAACAAATCCGCTATAATATCCTTTGTTTTCTCTCACAGAATCACCTCCCTATTTCTTGCTCGGAGAATACACATCCATTATACAGCCTCAATACAATGCCATCATACAAAGAGAGGGGTTGCCTTCTAGGCAAAAAACCATAAACTAAACATAAGTTCTACCATCACCTCATCCGCCTAATTAACGGCCCAGATTGACTAGAAATTACTATACTTTTACAAGGCAATTTTACATCTATTTTTAGCTTCAGGGGCGCTGCCCCCAAAACCCTCGCCGGGGGACCGCTGGCCCCCGGAACCCCAACCGGGGGGGATCAGCCCCCGGGAACCCCCATGGGGGGACAAGTCCCCCCGGCACTCCCTCCGCATGGAGGGGTGTACAAACTTCCTAGGGTATACATCCGGCTGAAACAAAGACGTCTAAATAACCATCCTCCACACCCAACAATCTCCCACTTGGAGAATGATTGTAGCAACTCCACCGCTACTTGATTTGCTAGACAATGATTCCTCTTTGGACCTGGTTGTTTCTCATCTTCATCATCATCCTTGAAGACCAATTGAAACTGAGCATATTCTTAGTTTCTCCCTGGTTACAACTTTTGTTAGCATATCTACAGGATCCTGGCTAGTGTGTATCTTTTCTAGCTTCAACTCTCCATCTTCCAACACTGATCGTATGAAATGGTACTTGAGTTGTATGTGTTTAGTCCTGGAATGAAATGCTGAGTTCTTTGCAAGATGAATGGCACTTTAGCTATCGCTGTATAACGTGCCCATATCATGCTTCTTACCCAATTCACCCATAAACCTTTGCAACCAGATCATTTCTATACTAGCCTCTATAGCAGTGACATACTTTGCTTCTATTGTTGAAAGTGCAACAACACTTTGGATTTTTGAAACCAACTTGACAGTTGTTCCACCTACAGTAAATACATATCCTGTAGTGTTCCTCCTATTATCTCTGTCACCTACCATATCTACATAAACATATCCCTGTAGAGAAATGTTTGAACCACCAAAACATAATGCTTGATTTGTGGTACCTTTTAAATATCTGAGAATCCATTTCACTGCCATCCAATGTTCCTTTCCTGGATTGTTCATGTACCTGCTTACAACTCCCACTACATGTGCAATATCAGGCCTTGTGCAAACCATTGCATACATTAAGCTTCCAACTGTTGATGCATATGGAACTTTAGACATATAATCCATGTCTTCTTGGGTCTTTGGGCACACTTCTTTACTATGTTTGAAATGGCTAGCAAAAGGTGTAGTAACTGGTTTTGCATTGTGCATATTAAATATTTTCAACACCTTTAGTATGTACTCATTCTGAGACAATGTTAATTTGCAAATTTTTCTATCTCTAGTTATTCTCATACCAAGGATTTGTTTTGTAGCTCCCAAATCCTTCATTGCAAATGAATTTTCCAATTTTCTTTTGAGAACATTTATTTCCTGCATGTTAGACCCTGCAACAAGCATGTCATCCACATACAATAACAATATAATATAGCTGCCATCATTTTTTTTTTTTTCAGATAAACACAATGATCAGAGTGACATCTAGTATAACCTTGTTCAAACATAAACTTGTCAAATTTTAGATACCACTACCTTGCAGCCTGTTTTAAGACATACAAGCTCTTCTTCAACCTGCACACTATTTTCTCCTTCCCTTTTACCTCATATCCTTGTGGCTGCTGCATATATATCTCTTCCTCCAAATCCCTATGGAGAAAGACTGTCTTTACATCTAACTGCTCAAGATGCAAATCTTCAACTGCTACTAGGCTTAAAATAGTTCTGATTGAAGTCATTTTAACAACAGGAGAAAATATTTCATCAAAATCAATACCTTTCTTCAGTGCAAACCCCTTCACCACAAGTCTAGCTTTGTACCTTTGTTTTCCTCCATCTTCTTCCTTCAGCCTGTAAACCCATTTATTCTGCAATGTAGTTTTACCTGCAAGTAACCTGACTAAGTCCCAAGTATGGTTATGCATTAAGGAGTCAATCTCTTCTTCCATGGCTAGCTCCCACTTCTTCCTGCTTTCAACCTGCATTGCTTCTTCATAACATTTGGGTTCACCAGAATTAGTCAACAATAAATAATATAATGAAGGAGAGTATCGTTCAGGGGGTATACTTATCCTGGTAGATCTTCTAACACCACTTTCAGGTGTTTGGGGTGCCTATTGTTGTTGTGGTGGTTGTTGATTATTATTATTTTCAGACACCTTTACTTTTTTAGTGATCTCATCAAGAACTATGTATTCCTTGTTTTCTTTTTCCTGCTTCTTTTCCTGCAAGTGATTCTTATGCAAGACCTTTTCATTGAATATTACATCTCTACTCCTAATGATTTTGTGATTTTCATAATCATATAAGCGATAACCAAAATCATTAACGCCATATCCAATAAAGGTACATTTCTTTGATTTTGCCTCAAGCTTTGTTCTATTTTCTTTATTAATATGGACAAAGGCCTCACAACCAAAAGGCTTTAAAAAGGAGTAGTTTACCTTTTTACCTATCTATGCTTCCTCTAGAACACCACCATCCAAGGAACTTGAAGGCCCTCTGTTTATTATATAAACAGCAGTATCTACAACATCTGCCCAAAACTGTAAAGGCAATCCTGCATGCAATCTCATGCACCTTGCACGCTCCATGAT
The DNA here is from genome assembly GCA_031772625.1 of Pinus tabuliformis. Lineage (NCBI taxonomy): Eukaryota > Viridiplantae > Streptophyta > Pinopsida > Pinales > Pinaceae > Pinus > Pinus tabuliformis. Next base: position 897,606,727 of record CM062806.1, on the reverse strand, counting down.
TGTTCTGTTCATCCTTTCCAACACACCATTTTCTTGTGGTGTTCTTGGAACTGTCTACTCTCTGCGAATTCCATGCTCTGAACAATACCTATCAAACTCTTTGCTCCAATATTCACCTCCATTGTCTGATCTAAGACACTTCAATTTCTTTCCTGTCTCAATCTCAACCAAAGCTTTCCATTTTTGAGCAGGTCCCCATACATCTGTATGCACAAGCTCTAATTTTTCGCTCTTCTTTTCTTTCCCAACTCTCAGAAATCTGACTCTCTTCTGTTTTCCATAAATGCAATTCTCATAGAACTCCAAATCAACATTCTTCAAACCCGGCAACAAATTCCTTGAGTGAAGAATCTTCATCCCCTTCTCACTCATGTGTCCGAGCCTATGATGCCATAATGTTGCATCTACTCCTTTGGAAGTTAAAGCATTAACAGAGTTAGAAATACCATTGCATAAATACAATGTACCAACCTTTTCACCTTTTGCTATTACCAGGGCTCCTTTGGTGACCTTGGAAGCTTTATCTTTGAAATTTGTCACACAACCTTCACCGCATAACTTCCCTGTTGAAATCAAAATTTTCTTCAGATCTGGAACATGTCTTACCTCCTTTAGTAGCCATTGGTTTCCATTCTGCTGTTTTACAAGAACCTTACCCATTCCAACAATTTTACAGGGTTTATCATCACCCAAACGGACTTGTCCGAAATCTCCTTGAACATAGTCATGAAAATATTTCTTATCAGGTGTGGCATGGAATGAGGCCCTTGAATCTACCACCCAGGAATCAGTAATATTTTCGAAAGAAAGAATCAAAGAATCTTGTAACACCTCACCTGTCACATTTGCTTCGTGATTGCTTTCTTGTTGTGCATCTCCTTCTTTTCCCTTCTGATATCTACAGTCTTTCTTTAGGTGTCCTTTCTTTCTGCATTTCCAACACACTATCCCTGATCTGGAATTGGATCTGCCTTTCCTTGATTTACTGTGATATCCTGAGCTCTTTCCTCTTTCCATTTTTCTTCCCTTAGACTCTGCACTCAAAGCATTACCCGATGTCTCATCGGAGCTTTTCTGTCGCTTTTCCTCGCTAAGCATAGCGCTGACAACATCATCAAACTTTAAAGTACTAAATCTAGAAACAGAGTTACTAATGGCCATTACTAAACCATTCCAACTTTCTGGCAATGAGCACAAGAATAATAGAGCTCTGACTTCATCATCAAAGTTTACCCCTACAAAACTTAATTGACTTGTAACAATATTAAAATAATTTAAATGGTCTGCAACAGATCCACCTTCTGACATCTTCATATTAAATAACCATTTCAGAGGAAATACCTTGTTTGAGGCCAAGGGTTTTTCATATAGTTTCGCCAACGCCTTAATCAAACCCTCTATCATTGTTTCCTTAGAAATATTGAAGGCGACCGAATTTGCAAGGCACAACCGTATTGTTCTGAGTGTCTTTCTATCGAGAAGGTTCCATTCTTCATCCATCATACCTGTCGGCATCTTTGTTTTTCCACCCAATGGTGGGTACAGATCTTTCTGATACAGATAATCTTCCATTTGCATATTCCACAGCGAGAAGTTTTGGCTATTAAATTTCTCAACCCTAAACTTACCATCTTCCTCCATTGCTCCCACTCGAATGAGGAACCCTTCTTTCCTATGAGTTTATCAACCAAATAGACCTTCGGCTTTGATACCAGTTGTTAGAAAATTATATATTACAGAACAATGGAACACATAGAATATTGCAGAAATATAAACACAGAAAACGCATAAAACCAGAGAGACACAGATATACGTGGTTCACCCAGTTTGGGCTACGTCCACCCTAAACAGCCAGTCCTTCCTTTCTATTATTCAACAGAATGAAGAGACACAACCTACAGCAGATCTGCTATAATATCCTCTATTTTCTCTCACTTACTCACCTCTCTGTTTCTCACTCGGAGAATACACATCTATTATACAACCTCAATACAATGCCCTCATACAAAGAGAGGGGTTTCCTTCTAGGGAAAAAAACACCTACACTAAACATAAGTTCTACCATTAGATCATCCGCCTAATGAACGACCCAGATTGACTAGAAATTACTATACTTTTACAAGGCAATTTTACATCTATTTTAGCTTCGAGGGCACTGTCCCCGAAACCCCCGTCGAGGGACCACTGGCCCCCAAACCCCCCAGCTGGGGGCGATCGGCCCCCCCGAACCCCCGTGGGGGGGACATGTCCCTCCCGCACCCCCTTGCATGGAGAGGTGTACAAAGTTCGTGGGGCATACATCCACCTGAAACAAAGACCTCTAAATAATCATGCTCCACACCCAACAAACCCAACACAAACATGCAAAAAAAGAAAAACCAAACCTTATGGCTTGAAGTTAGATTTCACCGAAAACCAAATATTTTCCTCAATGTTTTTGATTTTTCGCTATCACACTAAGGTGGGCGAAAAAGAGCATAGCATATACATGAGTAAAATCCTTCCTTTCTGTTTATGATTTGCCTTAATGGAACAGAGTCGCAAGGCAAAGAGTATATGAAGAAATGAAAGGTACAGATCCAGTAATAAAAAACAAAGAGATAAATAAACTGAAATAAACAAAGAGATAAATAACTAAAACTACAAATAAAGACTGTATACCTCTAGATCTTAAAAATGGCGTAGCTAGGGCTACTCGAAACCTTTTCGCGTGAAACAAAAGGGGTTCCTCACTGGAACAGATGCTCCTAACACAATAGAACAATCCTCTCACCCCAAAAGTAGTCAGAAACATTAGATCTAGGAAAAAACAGTCAGATGTAGTTGTATTGGTTTCATATTTGTATCACCAATGGATGCGACCCTCAAATAGATCTAATACCATGTAGGAATTCATAGGGTAAGTTTGTTAGATAGAACACCAAAGTACACCTCTCACAAATAGATCACAGATCAATACACCAGTATCCTTGATGTGGTTAAAACCCTCAAAGAGGGAAATAGTCCACGACCTTAGCCAACGCGACCACTTCAGGCAATTTATTAATGTAAAAGAAAGATAATTTACGTAAGCTTGTCTCATGAACAATCACCTTACAAGTGATCCTCCATGCTATTTAAATAGAGACCATGGACCAATCAGGTGTTAAGCCACGATCAAGTGTCGGTAATACTAAGGAGAGAATGAATTGTCGAATCACTTCATGTCTAGAACCTATCATGACCGTCGGATTCTAAGTTACAAAAGTATATACTAAAGAAACACACTTTACCTAACTCTACACTAGACCGAGTTATACTTAACTATTTCCTATGTGTCAGAATATCCTAACACAATACTCATAAAATTTTGGTTGTCACAAAAGAACCAACCATAAAAAATACATTTTGTAATCAAATGTATTTCAATGTACAGTTTGCAAAAAGAATAAAATTTTCAAATGATATGATTATGAAAAGTTGAAAGAGAATCAAAACAAAGCCAAATCTCATATTGAAGAAAAACATTTCGATAAGATAAACTTATGATTAAGGGAATATATACAATAGTTTTTTGAGGAAATGCAACATCTTAAGTTGGCGGTATGTTGGGTCTCCAAAATGTCATCCACTTTCACCTTCATTTCCATCAATTTACCCTCATTCCATAAATTTGTAACTCCATAACCTTACATTAGTAGCCATTTTCATAATCATATGGATTTATTATTATTATTTTCCAATTCACTGATTTTATGTATTATAAGTGAATTTGTGATTAAATATTAGGAAATTAACATGTTTTCATATATATCTAAAATTGTTATAAGTTTTGTGATATTGTAGGCCTAGTTGGAGATTCTATAATGGTCTTACTTGTCCATCCAACCACAAATTTCAAATTCCAAGTCATGAAGATTTGTGGAATAATTAGAAAATGTGGATCACTAACTATGGACATCCAAAGGAGAAGAATCATGGATGAGAATATTTTGAGAGGATTTGGATTTTACCTTTTTAGGAGATTGGTTGTAACCATAAGACATAAATGTAGATTTAGGAGAGATCTAAGGATCTATATTTATTGAATAGTTAAGTGTTAGTGTTAGTGTTAGTTGTTAGTTCGAGGCTCCAAGTTCCATCCAAGATGTGATTTGTAAAGTGAGGAGAGAGAATTCTTGTAATATCTTGTAACTTGTTTTATGATATACATATTGCCACTTTGATCTTCAAGATGTGATAGTTTGTTAAGTGTGCTTGCTAAGGAATGGAGGGTCCCCATCAACCACAATTTTGCACACCTTTGTAGATATTGGTAACATAGTGTAGTTATTTTATTTCATTTGTTTTTAGCAAATGTGTTTTCATTTTATGCAAGTGTGCTTTTCCTTTCAACAAGTGTGATTTCATTTCAGTGGGTGTGAGTGTGATTTCAATTCAGCAAGTGTTATTTCAATTCTACAAGTGTGATTTCATTTATGCAAGTGTGGTTTCAATTCTACAAGTGTGATTTCATTTATACAAGTGTGTGTGATTTCAATTCTGCAAGTGTGATTTCAACTTATGCAAGTGTGGTGTTATTTCAATTTCTTTATGCTTGGTTTGGTTTGGACTAGATTGATTTATCTTGTTCTGTAATTAGTTTTAACTTCATTATATTGATCTATTCTGATAAATAACTACCTAGTACATATAGTACAGGTATACCTCGTTAGTTCTACAAACCCCGAGTTTAAAATTAATGACAGGGATTTAACTCGCAGTTAAATCGCCCAACAATTATGGCCTAGTGTTTCCTTGTGTTTCCCTAGTACTCCATAATACTCCTTGGTGTGCATTGGCACTCTCTGGTGCACCTTGGCACTCTTCGACATGCCCTACCACTCCATAGCATGTGTAACACTCCTTGACACACATTGGCACTTGGCAAGTCTTAGCATGCGTAGCATGCATTGAGATTCCTTCGTATGTTTTGGCATGTGTTGGTGTGGTTTGGCATGGTTTAAGATTAAAGTTATTTGAGATGAATTATTGGAAAATATGAGAGAAATAACAAAGGAATATTTGGCACTTAGAATGCCCTAACACTTAGAACATGACATGTATTTGCATTTACATTACTACAAAAAAGGCCTTTAAGGGTGGTTTGGCTTGTGGCAGTCTTGCCAAAACCACCTCTAAAAGTGTTTTTAGGCATTTAGGGGTGGTTTTTTGAAACCCACCAGAAAGTCATGAAAGTTTGAACTTTTTTGCGAGGTTTTCTAACAACTGCCTCTAGCTTTTTCATGAATTTTGGAGTGATTTTTAATTTATTACCCCTAAATATATATTTTTATGGTGGTTTTTTGAAACCCCACCTCGCACCCCAGAAATTCATGAAAATTGAATTTTACGGGGGGTGGGGTTTCCAACAACTACCTCTAAAAATGTTTTCTCATGAATTTTTTTTTACCCTGGGGGGCGGGTGGGTTTAAATGACTTCTCTAAATATAATTTTCATGGTGGTTTCTAACCCCCCCCCCCAAGAAAGTGATGAAAAAATAACTTTAAAAGTGTTTTCTCATGACTTTTGTTCTGGGGGGGTTAAATCACTACTCCAAATTACATTTTTAATGGCGGTTTTTTGACAAGCCCCCTAAAATTCATGAGAAAATAAATTTTGAAGGAAGTTTTTGAAAATCTCTTCCCCCCCAAAAAAAAATGTCACGAGAATTGAAAATTTGGAGGCAGTGATTTAATAACTACCTCTAAAAGTTCAATTCTCATGATTTTTTTTTGGGGGGGGAGGTGGGGGTGGGGGGTGAAGGGTGTCCAAACCACCTCCAAAAGTTCAATTCTTGTGACTTTTAAGGGGGATGATTTGACAACCCCTCTTAAAAGTCACGACAATGTAACTTTTGGAGGTGGTTTTGGACAACACCCCCACCCCCTCTCTCCCTCACCAAAAAAAAATAATCATTAGAGTTGAACTTTTAGAGGTGGTTGTTAAATCATTGCCTCCAAATGTTCAATTCTCGTGATTTTTTGGGGTTTGGGATATTTTGGTGTATTGAATGGGGTAAGGGGTTATAAGGGTAGCATGAATGGGTAGAAGTGAGGGGTTTGAGCATGGTTTACTTCGATCTATAATCATAGCATTAGAGAATGAGAAGGGGCCTAGGGGATTAGGGGCCCTATTATCACAATCCATAAGATATTAACCCATAACCACTAAATTCATGTCCCCTTAACCCCCAAGCCATAGTCCCTTAACCCCTAAACTCATAACTCATAACCCATTAACGCCTTGATCCCTTAAACCTTAAGCCACTAACTCCTAACTTAAAATCCTTGAACCACCCTTAAAAGTCATGACAATGTAATTTTTGGAGGCATTTTTGGACCAGCCCCCAACCAAAGATACGAGAATTAAAATTTATAGGCGGGTTTGTCAATGATTCCCTCCAAATGTTCAATTCTCATGAATTTTGGGGGAAGTCGATCTTTGTTGTATTTAATGGGGCAAGGAGACATAAGGCTAGTATGGATGGGTAGAAGTGAGAGGTTCGATCATGGTTTACTAAGATCTATAATCCTAGCATTAGAGAATGAGAAGGGGCCTTGTGACCCGATGACGTAGGGGCTAGTGGGCCTAAAGGGAATACAACAAGATCAATTGATAACGGAACCCGAAATATTTGTGATAAGAGGATTAGGGGCCCCATTATGACAACCCATAATCCTTTAAATGATAACCACTAAATTCCATATCCTCTTAAGCCCAAATCCATAATCCCTTAACCCCTACACTCATAACTCATAACCCATCAACCCCTTGATCCCTTGAACCCTAAGCCACTAACCCCTTAATCGCTAACCCCTAACTTAGAATGCTTGAAAACCCTAAGCCCTAACTCCTTATTCTCATAAACCCTCACACTTAACCCTTAACCCCTATCCCCTAAACACCTAACCTGTTAACCAGTTGACACCTAAATCCCATAACCCTTAAGCACTTAACCCCTAAATCCTGTGACCCATAAGCCTTTTGTAGTTAACCCTTAACCCATGAATCCCTTAACCACTACGTCATTAACCTCTAACCCATAAACCGCTCAGACCTCAATCGCTTTTCCTTCAACCTTCTCATCCCTTACCCTTTACCCTTAACCCCTAACTCCTAAACCCCTAATTCCCATTAACTCCTAGAACGCTTAAGCCTTCCCCCTAAACTATAGGTGCTCCACCTCTAATCTTCTTGGTCATATTAGGTTCTTATTCACTAAACCCTCCAAATAAAACCTCCAAGCACTACTAGGGTCTAAGGAAAAGAACCAAAAGGTCCCCAAATATGATCTACATTTATGGACAGTTACATTTCCCCCAAATATCCTCCACGTATTTTCTTTCAAAGGGAAACAATATGGTCGTATAATTTCCGTAAATGCATCTAATCTCACAAGAATAAAGTAAGGATCATGTCCATGAATGAACCAAACGTAATTGATGTCAACTCAAAAGAAAAAAGAGGATATAAGGATGTCCCTTTCTCTATCATCATCCTTTAACACTGGTCCATTCTCTTACCAAATGCATGGGTAACAGTCCCATATAATTATACAATTTTATTAGAGGTTTTATCCACAGCATTCTTAAAAAAATATTCAAATTCTCTTAGTTTTCTCCAACTTATCTATTCAAAAATCACACAAGCAATCCTCGACTACATGAATGGTGCAATCTTCAAGCTATCAATATCTAGGTTCATCTCATTTTGACCCTCTTTTTTGTGCCTTCAATACAAAGCTGACCAAGGTCATTTTCTAATTGGATATCCCTCTTGCATCTAGTGAGAATTCCACCTCGTTATTTAAGAACAACGTGATTCTAAACAAAATTACACTAATACTCTCAACATATGTGGAGCTAGAAGATCCATTAAGAGGAGAAAACATAGGTCAAACTCAACCTTATTATCAAACATAGGTCAAACATATAAAAAATTTAAAATAGTCTACACATGTAACTCTTACATTTTGGATGGTTTTCGATTAACTCCACCATTTTATTTCCCCACCTCCATGGTATCTTTTCATTCCATTAATTCTTGAACAATTGCTTTCAATTTTCCAAGTTCCTTGTCTTTTACTCTCATTTTCTGTTTGTATCATGCAATTGAAGTTGATTAGCGAACCCCCAATATTTGTGATAAGGGGATTATGGGCTCCCTTTTCACAATCCATAAACCCTAATGCATTTAAGCCTTTATCCAAGGGCATTGGGACCAAATTTAGGGGTTCATAATACCAGGAGAATTTTAATGGTGTCACTAAAAAGGTGGAAGGGGTATCTTGTTGTGTATTGAATGGGGAAAGGGGAAATCCAAGCATGGCTTAGTAAGATTTATAATCCTAGCATTAGAGAATGAAAAGGTGACTTAAGGCCTAATTTCATATGGGCTAAGGGGCCTAGAGGGAAGGAAACTAGAGGAATTGAGAGGGTAACCCCCATTAGTTGTGATAAGGGGATTAGGAGCCCCATTATCACAACCCATATGTCCTTAACCCATAACCACTAAATTACCTATTCCCTTAACCTCCAAGCCATAATCCCTTAACCCACACATTCATAACCAATTAAACTTTAAGACACTAACCCCTCACCTAAAATCCATGAACCCCCTATGCACTAAACCCTGACCTAAAATCCATGAACCCCCTAATCCCTAACCCCTGACCTAAATCCCATGAAGCCCCTAAGCCCTAACCCCTTATCCTCTTAAATTTTGGTCCTTATCCCCTAAACCCCACTAGTGCAGATGCGTGAAAAATATAATTTCATACTTTCATATGTCGATCATACTATTGGATTTTACTTGCAAATATTTTTTGTATTTGAAAAAACCACGACATTTGTCAAATATTCGATAAACACAATTATCTTCGGATATCCAACGATATGTTAGTCATATATTTAATGATAATTTTTTTGGTTAGATATGCGAGGACAATTGAATGTTCATCAAATATTCAACGTTTGACTAGGTCAATTATCTATCTATTGGAATATTGACGATTGACAAAGTCAATATTTTTCCAGTTGGACAACACCACTTTGGTAAACATCCATCAAACATTCAAAAAAATGGTTTTTTTTGTCATAATACAAAAAAAAAAAAAAAATCTAATTGCATTACAAATAGTAAACACTATTGACGTTTTTTTTTAAGATAATCACCACTCAAAGTTTTGTAAGGAAAAATGTCACATAACATTCCTCAAAGAGGACAAGGAGATGTGACATTGGAGGATTTGGATGATTTCCTTCCCTTGTTTCATCCATGTTTACCATCCTTAATCCCTCACAAAATTCATAATTACTCCAAAGATAATTTCAATCTCTGAAGTTTGAACATGTCAAAAATTGATTTGTTTCCAACCCTTTTTTTAACAAATGAAAATCATGCATTATTGAGTGCACCCTTCATGCTTCCTATGGGATGGGACCTAGGTATGGACACCTTGACAAACATAAAGGAAACCGATGTAATAAGGCTTGGTTGGACCAACATGTAACACAACAATTTTCATCTCAATTTGGCAACGACAAAATGAAAACCAAATTTTTCCCACTACTAATATTTGACTTGGCATTCCCAACTAACAAAAAAAACATCCTCACATGCTAGATAAACAATAGAAAGTGAAGGATTTTCACTCGGAAATGCATTCAGGATAGAAGCAAGCAATAAATAAACTAAGAGTCTTTATATGAATCTTGGGCACTTTGAGGCATGCAAGAGCATTGTCCTTAATATTGTACTGGCATTCATCCATTTGTGTAACTATAACATTAGGCTATATCATATATGCAGTGCATACAGAAACTAGGGCTAACAAGTTTCTCATGATCCATGAAGCTACCAATGATCAGGTCCAAGACATTAACATTTATTTCATGCTTGTTATGGTTTATAACATACCCCGACATCTTATAGTTGACCCATACATAGAAGCTAAGGTCAATTCATGATTAAAAATAATGTTGATTGGGGTTAAGGTTTTATATAATGAAGAAACCTGGTCAAAACCCTAGAGGTGGTTGTCGACATTGGTGAAACAACTTTCCTTTCATCACTAACTTGCACCACCCTTATAATTCATATACACATCCTAATGGAGTACATATGATGCCAATAAACCATCAAAATCTAGATTAGAACCCTTGAAATTAGTTTGGTCTAAGTCTTAAGAAATCCATAAGGCATCAATCGCAACTTCTGAGGATACGATGATAATGATGATAAAGATAATGGTGGTTATAATGACAATGATGATGACGACAATGATGATGATGACAATGATGGTGATGATGATGACAATGTTGATGATGACAATGATGATGATGATGATGCTAATGACATTGTCCAATCTTCCCAGTTTTTAAATTTCATCATTGTCATAATCATAATCATTATCTTTAGCATTGTCGTCCAAGTCATCATCGTATGATGATCTTTATCATCGTAGCCATTGAGTTTTGAGGATCTCCCCTCATATTTTTCAAGTTGGATGTCATATCACATGTTACCCCACTTTCTATATGGGTTTTTAGAGAATATTTTTAAATTTTGATTATCATCTCAACCCCTCTGATTCATGTCACATCGATCTTTTTCATGCTGAAATATATGGATCTATATGTAATTCATGGATGTATCATTGGTTTTATAACAACTTGCCTTTTCCATCTAGGACACTAGGTGTAGGAAGAGGTTTCTTTAGCTACAACATTTAGCTTGATATGTATGATCCATGTGTATATGATATCTTTGATGTGTATTATTTTTGCTGTGATCACTTAAGAATTCTATTTTAACTCTTGATGCTTTTGCTATAAGTTCCAAGCTTAGTTGTTCCATGTTTCTACTTTCCATTGACTTTTCATTAATTACATAACATAGTACCATCCTTAATTCAAGGAGATCATAATGATATACTTGTTTTCTTTTGTGACTAGGCTAAGCCTAAGACAGGGCTATCCCTCTTATTGGATAGAACAAAACTGATCTACCCACAATAGGATGTTATTAACCATGATTGTGTGAGGCTTAGTCGACTTTGGATTCCCCTTGGGATAGTTAATTCCCTCAAATTGGCTTCCATTCTTAACCCCTCCCCACGAGGTTTGAATATGTGACGTGGGGGGACTAAACCCCGTGCAAACCAACTAGTCGACACCTCATGAGCCACAATGATATTCTTATTAAAAGAGAAGTAACCAAATACCCAACAAATATTAACAATAACAAATTAAACAACAATTTCCCTTAATTTATTTTAAAATTATTATTATATATAATCATTGAACAATATTTTATTGGCTATCAACTACTTATACAAATTTTTTTTTAGGAATTCATTAATAAGTATGATTAAATTTATCTATTTTAAGTTTTATGTTATTAAATATATAAATAGATTCAAAACATAAATAGATTCAAAATATGTTATTAAGTATATATAAATTTAACAACTCAACTTTACAATTTTAATAAAATTACATATTCTTTTTTCCATTATAGATGTATTCTACTTAAACAACAAGTTGATAGTACGTTAAGAAGAGAAGTAGACATAATATGTATATTTTAATTAGTGTTTAGTGGCTAAAGGGTTTAAGGTTTAGGGGTATAGGGTGTAAGGGGTTAACAATTCAGATTTTAATGGGTTAAAGGTTCATAAGACTATACTAGGGCTCAATGGTTAAGGTGTTAGGGGTTAATAGGTTAGGGTTAACAGTAGGTTTAGGGGTTTAGTGCCTTGGAAGTTTAGAGGATTCTTAAGATTATGAAACCATAGTATGGAAAGGAATAGCCTTTCAAGCATACTAGCCTTTTATGGATCTTCCATTTCAAAGAATAGTTTTATTTAATTCTATCAGCTGCTAGAATTCACTCAAGACTTACATCCATTTCAGCTTCAACATAAGTAAGATGAGTCATCCTAATAAAAAATTTATCCTCCTCGATATTTTCCATGCCATTGGTAATGTGTATTCTAATGTATATAGTTCCTTTTAACTTTTGCATTAAACAATGAAGTGGAAGGGAGTTATAACTTTAGGAGATGAATCCCTTATCAATGACGACGAAGTTTTATATTGAACTCAAGCTTACAACAAGAATTGCATATTAAGCCAATGAAAAATATCTTAGCTTATGAACCAAGGTATCCTTTCAGGTTTACTTCCATTTATGCCATTTTAGTTTGAAATTGTAACTTATTGAATATTAATGAAAATTTTCCACTGCATGATATTTTATCATTAAATACAATTAATAAATTAGATTTCCCATTTTAAGGATCGCCAAGCTAACCCAATTATAGGTGACACATATAAAACTTGCACCTACTAAGTGTGGCTTGTTATCTATGATAGCTCCCCTTGTCTAGATATTGGATTATGATGATTCCAAGTAGATAACATTCTTTATGTAGACTTTAGATATGTAACTTTATTATGGTAAGACTAACATACCTAGGTATACCTCTAATATTCCCTTGGTCTTGTATTGCAATAGAAAATGATAATAACTAGAATAACCATGAGGAAATACTATACATGAGGAGTAGTATACAAATTTAAGGCACTCATAACCCTCATCTTAGCCATAGTACTAGATATTCTTCAGAAAATATGTTTGATATCTATTTCCAATAATAGTTCTTAAATAAAAGGATCCATCAAACGATATATTAATTTCACTTTTTTCTTCTCAATTAATCGAAATGTACAACTTCCTTAAGAACGGTGATGCTAGAAAAAGGGACCAAAATTATAGTAAATACTAGTGGCTAAATGATTATCTTACTCTATCTTCACTTCCCATACCTAGCCAATGAGAGAACAAGAACACCTACTTCTTTAGAGACACCTATAATACATTTGTAGGTTTGACTAATCACCCTTTGGTCAGTGTGTACACACTAGCCTAGATTGTAATGTCATGTCCTTACAATCATAATCCACTAGGTGTATTTTCTCTTAAAAAATATTAAAAGATAAATGTCCCTTTTATGGCCAAGTTCCACCAGAATGACTCCTGCTACCTACCTATTACCTCCATTTATTTCATGGTGAGACTACCCTACAAACCAACAAATTTCTATCATATCCATGAGGTCCACAACAATTTTTGGTTCAAAATATAGCTAAGTTGGAACAAACTTTGTGCTAGAGCCTATGCTATTTTTCAACCCCTAATGTTTATGGATAAAGAGATATCAATATTCTAAAGCATGTGGAAGCCAAACTATCACCTTTCCCATGTTCATTCCCTACATTATGGAAAATCCCTAACAATTATTTATCCTTACTAAACCAAACATGTCATTAAAATTGATCATTACTACTTTGCTACACTTTTTAGCTACACAAATCTTATTTTGATTTCACCATAATTCACTATTTTGGTATCAATCAATCAAAACCCCCTCAAATATGTTTGGTGACATAAATACCCAACTATTTTTACATGATTAATAAAACAATATTAACCATAAGAAAATACTTACACATTTCATTTAAATTTAATTCCACTTGAAAAACACACGTGCATTTCATTTAATAGTTAATTGGATTTCTATCTTTCAAATACCAAAATTGTCTTTCCCCTCGTTTAATTCCCCCAAGTTGCAAGTCTTATCCAAGTAAGGAGGAGAAGGGTGGGCACAACCATGTGATCACATGTATGTTGAATTCCTTCAAGGTATTAGATTCTAGGTTCCTCCAATCGTGGTGATTCCCTTCTACAGAGAGAATTTGCACAAGGGTCCCCACACTCCTGGGCGATGGCCTATCACCAAGCCCTTCATCTCTCTTTTCAACTTCAAAATACTTCTATCCAAGTACAATGAGGTGCTCAACGGACTATATGTTTAGGATTCCATGGAGGAAGATGAAGTTGAGGGCATCCCAAAAATGTCCTCAGAATTACTTGGACCCCATGCTCCCAAGAGTCCCAAAGAAAAGAGGAAATGGACATGGACTCAGACAAACAGGGTTAAGGCTCTGTGCTAGAGGAGAAGCTTCCAGAGGCCACTAAATCCACTCAAGAGGTAGCTAACTGCATTTTCTTTTGGTAGGTCCGTTTCAGGGAATGTGAGTGATATGCACTTATCAGCCAATGGGGGATTAGATCCTGTTATCTTGGGCACATAATTTCTTTCAAAAAAATTCATCCACCCCTCATTAATCCATGTTGTGTCATTATCTATTCCATTAATTATATAACTTATGGTGGAAAATTGCCAATCTAATGGTTGTTGAGACTATGTATTCATTGTTTTTATAGAGTTGGAAGCTTCTAGAAATAATTTGTCACGAATAACATCTTTACCATGTAACACCTACAGCTATTTCTTCTGGTAGATAGCTCTAACATTTGTCCTTGTCTTCAAGAATTTAGAACCAATTTCCTTCATGTTGAAGAAAATACTCCAATCTAAGTCTATTATAAGCACACGTATTTCACTAGACAAGATCATGAAAAGGTCATCCAGTATGTCAATAGTGGATATTTGAAACTTCCAAACTGTCATTTCACTAGGACGCTGACATTGTTTTAGATGGTATGAAAATGAAATTCCTTGAATGCCACAGAATTGGTAACACCTACCTCTTGCAATCATCAAGATAGAAATTCAACATGGAATAGAATATTATGATCTTTTTCATACACATATTCTTAGGATTAAGGTTGAGAAAAAAATTAATGATTAGTGAACTTTCAATTGTTGATTCCTCTAATTCAGAGAAATGATCAGAAATAAATGATAGTATCCAACGTAGTGGTTCTATATTAAACCCAACTTCTAGGTCTAGTGTTACCATTTTTATCCATTATAGATGTAGAGACAAACAACCATTTAAATTTTTTCTCCAAAGGTATTCATTCCTCCAATATATTTTTAGCATCAATTAGGAAAGGTCTCCTATGCATATGTGGAAGTCATGTTGCTTGCAAAAGGAGGTGATCCAGAATGCATTAGTTACAAGCTTGGCATTTCTTCCTATAGGCCAAGAGTAATATGGATAGAGTATATCTTAAAGGATGTATATATATCATTCTAAAAGTTTGTTATACTATTCTACCTTGTTCTACTATGTTGAATATCAAAAAAATTGATTTATTTAACTATCGAGACTCAACAATAAATGAAAAAATAACAAGAAATGAATTACTTCAATACAATGTTTCCTTAGCTGTGGAGCAGCCATTGACATATCTTCTTGGCAATGATTTCTTTGGTGTAATTGTACTGCAAATGGGAGTTCTATCGTCGATATAATATAGTGGCTGGGAAATGCCTAAGATATCTCCTCCTACTGAGGATTATATCCTTTTTAGAAAGCAGTAAAATTGGTGTTTGGGATGAATTCTTTAGTTTTTCGCATTGTCGTGCAATCCTGAGGTAATCCTGTTGCCACTGCACCCACTAGGAGTTTTCATTCTTCGGGTGGCATGCTTTTATAAATAAAAACCTGCATCCGTATTAATATCGGAGGATACTATGACGGTTCCTTCCATTACCAACAGTGAGGTTTTTACAAGAGAGATAAAGAAATATGTAATAGGCTTAATGAGGAAACAACACCACTGTTGTAATATTCTTAATAAAGAGAACTCACTTCAATGAAGAAACAACACCACTGCTGTAATGTTACTGTAACGAATTCAATGTTAAGTTCCCTCTCAATAGAATATAAGAATAAGACATATCTCTAATCATCGTACCCAAACAAATCTGTATGGACTTCACCAATTATAAATTTTATAATGTGTTTCACTAAATATAAATTTTATAATATTTTTGGCCCAAAATTATTATAGCAGTTTGACCCCGAATTATCTACGTTGATGGTCAATTACACGAGGGACTTTGAATTAGCACAATGATGTATAGTGTGGTGAATATGCAGGGGATAATTGCATTGCAGGGTTGGGAGTCATGCGTCCTACGCCAGGTGTCACGCACCCAAGCCTGTGGTAGTCTTCCAACCGCTCTTGGCGAGGTGCGGCACCACCGAACACTTTCTTTTCACCAATACTAATGTTCATGGACTACGCCAAATTCACTTTCTCTTACTTAGTTTGTGTTTCGCAACCAAGTATTATTATGTTTAGCCTTTATACCAATGAACACCCATACTCATTCATTATCAACAGCAATTATAACAAGAACACAATTGCACAGTATAAAGGGAGGGGCAACTCCCTGAACAATGAGTTTGCGCGAATCAATATATTATATAAACTTCACTTTTACAATGTACAAGCTAAATCTTGGGAAACCCAAAATTTACACTTAGTCAATTTTACAATCAAGGTGAACCTCCGTTCACCTTCGTGCACACCTTGCACGATGGCGGGTGCTCACCCGAGCCACCAAGACACCCTCGCCAAGTCTTAGCACAAACCGGCACTTGCACGACCGTCGTGCACACCTTGCCCAACACCTTCGACTTTCCAAATGCTACTTCCAACCGTACGGCTAAAACCAAGTTAGCGCATGAGATATGCGCTTCTACTTGTCCCTTTATGCGCACTTGAAGTTCTGCACTCTATATGCGAAGTTGTGTGTGTGTAGAATGATCCTTGAACACTCCAACATGTCACAATATATACGCATTGTAGTGGGGGTGGTGGCTTGCCCATCCGACCATCAAATCCATGTTTTCATGCCCTTCTATCAATGCCTAAACGCCCAATTGTTAGTCGGCCTAACCATCGTTCCACGCTCGTTTTGGTTGTATAAACATCCCACCGCAACTCCATTGTGAACTTGTTTCGTCGCATGTATCTCGTCGTTTCTTCGCATCCCCGTGCGCTCCAGCTCGCCCCGCACCCGTCCACATGTAGCCCAGCTCGTCCTGCGCCTGCGCACCCGCCCGCATGCAGCCCGACTCGCCCGCAGCCCGACTCGCCCGCACCTTCGCCCACACGCCCAACCGAGTCGACTAACCGAGGACCTTACATCCTCCTCCACCTTAAATCGTTGTCCTCCTTGACAACATACCATCCTGGTAGCCATCCACCAAGATCATCCATGATGTTAACTCCTCCACATACTGCAACCATCACTGCAACATATGTAGAACTACCATCTCCACCATGTCTCGCCTCAGCAACCAACTGTCACCAAGATCACCATACCAAGGTATACACCTCATCGGTATGTCATACATCAGAGATCATCTCAATCCATGACCATCGATCACCCTGTCACAATCCCCACATGCTACTCTCCACTATGGAAGGCTAGTCCCTCCATCCAAGCTACATGCCCACTGCAACATCTCGTGTCGACCTCATCATGTGTCATCATCATGTGAACTGCTGCCATGATACTCCAACATAATACTAACACATCTCAGCTCACTGCATGCCCTCATGTCTGAACTAGTCGGGTGATCAGTCCAACTATCACGCTCAAATCATGAGAGTGAACATCCTCATGCCACCATCAGTTGTTTCTCAGAACATCCCGTCACATCCTCAACTCGATCAAGAATCCATCTCCATACAAGTGTAAGCCATGCTCAGGTCCATGAAGTAGTCTTCATCTCATCTGCAACATACTGTCCATGATGTTTGGTGTTAATGTGCTACATGAAATCAACCACATCTATCCCAACATCATCCATATGTGTATCTCCTCTGTATGAAGAGACCATCACATCAAACCAGCTCTCGATGTGTCACATCCAGGTCCATGAAGCATCCTCCATCATATCTGCAATGTGTCATCCCTCAAGTCAGTCATAGAAACAAGTATACACCTGTCTCATATATCCATGTGTTGCCCATGATCATAGATCAATCAGCTCCCATGTCAAAAGGTGGTTGAGTCTCGGGTCAACCCATGCCCAAGTGTAGTCACCAAAGCATCATCATCGTTGTAACTCTATCACTTCAAAGTGTCTCATATCGATCCTCCACATCAAGTCACTCTTCCAAGCCATTACCATACATGTACTTGAAAGTATGCACCCCATCTTGCATCAAAGTCTCTTACCTCAGTTCCTCAATGCATCAGATCCTCCAAGTCCACCATATATGAAGTCCCTAGAAGTCATAACCTCATGTCATCATGAGCCCCATGTGTCATCTCCAACCAACATCTCAGCAAGCACACAAGTCTTGGCCCAAAGCTCTCTACAAGATGCCTCAGCTTTCCATGTAGTAGGAATGCTCCATAGTCTGCTCACAACTCCATCCAAGTGCATGGTCTTGTTGTACAAGAGTGCACAACCTCTCCATCAGCTCATAATAAGTCTCCATGTCACATCAGCAAATCCATCTGCACAACATCCCTGCCTTCGCACTCCTCATTCGATGTCCATTGACACCTCTACAAGTTCTCCCACATAATGTCCCTGCATAAGACTGCCATGCTCCATGTGTCCAACCTAATGTCCATGACTAAGTTTCCCATGTAGTCCAACCAAGTAGACCCATCACAACAATCGGTCATCCTCATCCAAGTCTGCAATCTTCGATTTAGTGAACTCGGTCACCCAACCATGTCATCATCATCACATCACGAGTTCGTTCCATCATAGCTCCCCACTGAAGGTTCCACCAAGACTTGCTCTTGGTCTCGGCCATGAGAAGTCCACCCAAGCATCAGTGTACCTCAAGAGTGTGCCCTTCAATCCGTCCATGTGTCATGCTAGGCACTTAGCCAATTCTGCATGTGGCTAAAGCATGACCCAATCCTCCACAACGATCATCATGTTCCTCCCTTGTCACGGGTCGTTGCACCTTCTACCATAAGGTCACAAACAACCCCAACAAGTCCTGCAATAGTCAACAATCCTTGCTTCTCCATACAAGGTCTCATCATAGACATCCATGGTAAGATGCTCCCCTGCATCAACAAACTGACTTTGCCCTTCCCTGCATACGGTCCATCTACCAAATGCTCAAATGAAACATAAGTATCAATACTTACTTCATCATCATCATGAGGTTCCTCCATATGAGTATCCTCATTCATCCATGTCTGCAAACTACACGATCCTGGTCCAACTTGATCAATCTCAAGTTCATCATCCATCGTTGTCACATCTGCAACATTCTCAATCACCACAACTTCCTCTTCCTTGATAGCACAATCTGCAACTTCATCTTGCTCCATTGTCCAACCAAGTTGAAGAAGCTCATCTTCAACATTCTTTTCCAAGACTTCAAGTTCCTCTCGAATCCGGGGATTCCCTTCTTTCAACCTCTTCGACCTGTATAAGGTAATTAAGAGCTTCCCTTCGCATTCTTCCAAACTTGCCATGCCTTGTCGTTCAGCTTGGTCCAAGCACTAGGCTTCACCTCTGCTAAACCTGTTTCACCATTCACCAGCTTCACCAAGTTCCCTGCAACCAAGAACCAGCCCTTGTTCCAGTTGTATGTGAAACCAGCTTCCTTCACCTGCAAGTACCTGCTTCCACTGTCACTTCATCACGAGCAACCCTGCTCTAACACCAACTCCAATCGAGCTCTGATACCAACTGTCATGGTTGGTATCAGCTTTTCGTCAAGCTTCTTCAACCCTGAATCGGCTCTGATACCAACTGTCACGCCCCCAGGCCTACGGTAGTCTTCCAACCACTCTTGGCGAGGTGCGGCACCACTGAACACTTTCTTTTCACCAATACCAATGTTCATGGACTACGCCTAATTCACTTTCTCTTACTTAGTTTGTGTTTCGCAACCAAGTATTATTATGTTTAGCCTTTGTACCAATGAACACCCATACTCATTCATTATCAACAGCAATTATAACAAGAACACAATTGCACAGTATAAAGGGAGGGGCAACTCCCTGAACAATGAGTCTGCCCGAATCAATATATTATATAAACTTCACTTTTACAATGTACAAGCTAAATCTTGGGAAACCCCAAATTTACACTTAGTCAATTTTACAATCAAGGTGAACCTCTGTTCACCTTCGTGCACACCTTGCACGATGGGGGGGTGCTCACCCGAGCCACCAAGACACCCTCGCCAAGTCTTAGCACAAACCGGCACTTGCACGACCGTCGTGCACACCTTAACCGATCACCGGGCACACCTTTCCCAACAACTTCAAATTTCCAAATGCTACTTCCAACCGTATGGCTAAAACCAAGTTAGCACATGAGATATGCGCTTCTACTTGTCCCTTATGAGCACTTGAAGTTCTGCACTCTATATGTGAAGTTGTGTGTGTGTAGAATGATCCTTGAACACTCCAAACATGTCATAATATATACGCATTGTAGTGGGGGTGTGGCTTGCCCAGCTGACCACCAAATCCATGTTTACACACCCTTCTATCAATGCCCAAATGCCCAATTGTTAGTCGGCCTAACCATCGTTCCACACTTGTTTTGGTTATATAAACATCCCACCACAATTCCGTTGTGAACCTGTTTCGTCGCATGTAGCTCGTCGTTTCGTCGCATTCCCGTGCGCTCCAGCTCGCCCCGCGCCCGCGCGCCCGCCCGCATGTAGCCCAGCTCACCCCGCGCCCGTGCGCCCGCTCATGTGCAGCCTGACTCGCCCGCGCGTCCACGATCCCAACCGAGTCGACTAATCGAGGACCTTACACCAGGGGTCTCACTTCCTTATGTAATGGCACTCTGCAAAGACTCTGTACAATCCAATCCTCTACAATCTAAGTTTAGGTGCCCCTGACAGCTTGCCTTTCAGTTCCTTGATGTAATCGTGCCCTTCTGCATCATGACTCTTTGATGTCCTTTGCTGATGGTGCACACTACAGCTCACGTGACTGATAGAGGATGCAGACGACGGAAACCGTGTTGCAATCGGTAGATGTTGGCGTTCCCATCCGCATAGGGAGCCGTCACAAGAGAGTGATGCGAGTAGCAGGGGTCTGCGGTGTGATTTGCGGCCCTCTAAGGATGTTTTCCCTGGTTATGATCGCGTGCCGACAAGGAGACCAATCTGCATGACACGAAACGTTGTGAGGAGGTTGAAAGTTTTCCAAGAGATGTTCGACCTTCTCAAAGACAACAACGTTGCTATATCGATGAGACTATCATGTATATCTCCCTTCTGGTGCTTCCGACTGGTGACCAACTGGATCTGTCGTTCCCATAGATGCGCTCTAATAAATCATGGGAATACCTGCAAAGATAAATCGCAGACCTTTCAATCTAGCAGATCAAAATACACCAACCCTCTCTCCAATTAGAATTAAAATAAATTGGGCCAGCTAGGGTGATCGAACCCTCTCCTCACCTAGAAATAAAATAAATTGGGCCAACTAGGGTGATCGCAGAGACCGGAAGTTAGGTTTTCCTGCTAGGGTGAGATCGGATCCCAGCGAAGAAAGAATGAGGATATCAGCTGAAAATCCTCTCTTGAAAACTCGCCAAATCTTTCAAAATATGAGCGAAGTAAATACCAAATTCCATGTCTTGCTCTTGATCCTCCTTTTTTTATAGCTAGGCTACTTGGAAGAATCTTTGGGCAATTACCTTGGGTCAAAAACAAAAACCATGGGCTAATGTGGCTTATTTATTTATCTACTTATTATTATTATTTGGTGTCAATCAGTTGGGGATATTACAATTTCCCTTGCTCGAAATTGCTTGCCCTCAAGCAATTTCAATTTTGGATGTTGCAATATGTGCTCTCTTTCCTAGGCGACATGAAAATCTTTCCATTGTACTAGATATTCATGGATGGTCTTGCTTCGAAGCCCCTTTTCTCAAACCTCCGACACCTCCTCTAGAACTAGTTGAAGATGTCCCTCCTCATCTAATGTGGGTAAATTAGGTGATGATTTAATGTTCTCCCCTACCGCTTTCTTCAAACAAGAAACATGAAATATATTATGAACTTTGCTTTTTGCGGGAACCTTCGATTCATATGCCACTTCTCCTATATTTTGAATAATTCGACAAGGCCTGTAAAAATGTGGCTTTAACTTTTCTACTCCTTTATACTTCAAGGAACATTGTTTGTACGGTTGTAGCCAGAGGTAAACTACATCTCCCACTTTAAAACTCCATTCTCGTCTTTGTCAATCTGCATATAACTTTTTTCAATTCTGAGCTGTCTATAGGTTGTCCTTGAGTGCCTCGAGAATATCCTGACATCCCTAGATCCACTCCTTCACTAATGGTTGCATGTTATCCCCAAATGTTGTGTCTGTGAAAGACAATGCCTCATATCCATATAAGGCTCGAAAAGCTGACATTCCTATGGACATGTGATAAGTGATGTTATAACAATATTCTCCTAAATACAACCACTTGGTCCATGCTCTTTGTTGCTCTGTGACATAATCTTGTAAGTAACCTTCCACCCATTTATTCACTTCTTATGTGTGTCAATCTATCTGTGGGTGGTAGCTTGTACTACGAGTGAGCTCTATTCCCCGTAACTTGAATAAATCTTGCCAAAATGCTCTCATGAACCTCTTGTCACAGTCACTAACAATGGTTTTGGCTAAACCATGTAGATGAAATACCCCTTGGAAACATATCCATTTTATTAGAGATAAAGAAATTCTGGATGAAATTGCAAAGAAGTGGGCATACTTGGTCATATGGTCTACCCCAAGAAGATACAATCTTTACTTTCAAATGAGGGTAGTCCTATAATGAAATCCATGGAGACACTTTTCCATTTTTGTCCCAGAATGGGCAGTGGTTGTAACAACCTATCAGGTGTGTATGTTCCACCTTATTTCTTTGATAGGTCCCACATTCCTTGACATATTTGATTATGTCCTTCTTGACTCCCTTCCATGTAAACCTTTCCCTAATGGTCCTATAGGTCTTCAGAAATCCCTGATGTCCTCCTAGAGGGGAGTCATGGGCTACTTGTAGGATCTTCATTTTCAGCTGTGACTCTGGTACTAAGTAGATTTGGTCCTTATAATATATAATGTCATTGAAAACTCCATACCGGATGTCTGATGATTGTCCATCAAGGATCTCACAGGCTCATTGGTTCTTCGAGTATTCCACCAAAAGATGGGACTTCTAGTCCTCCATAATGTCTATGAGGGAGAAGGTAGCTAGTCTCCTTGACAAGGAATCTGCAACTGCATTGTTTGTTCCTTTGACATATTCAATCTCAAAGTCATAAGATTGGATATTGCTAGCCCACTTTTGTTGCCTTTTGTTTAATCCCTTCTTCTCCAAGAAGTATCTAAGAATATTATGATCAGTTTTGACTTTGAACTTGTTGCTGTAATATCCCTGCCCTTAATAATAAATAATAAATAATAAGAATAATAATATAATAATATAATAATAAATAATAAATAATAAAAATAATTAATAATTAATAATTAATAATAGAAATAATAAATAATAATAAATAAATCACTTAATAATAAATAATAAAAATAATAAATCATAAATGTTAAATAATAAATGATATTAAAAATATATACAAAGAAAATAAACAAAAATAATAAAAATAAAAATAGTAATAACCATACTAAAACTCTAAATAAGAATAAAACAAGAAAACTATCAAAAAGAAGGAAATAAAACAAAAAAAAACTAAAAATCAAAAGAAAAGTAAAGAAATCAAACAACAAAGCTAAAAATCAAAAGAAAGTTGCATGTAGACACATGGAGTGTGTGCATGTGGTTCCCCTTCCAATGTTGTTCTATTTAATAGATGGTGAGGAAGATGAGAAGCATTCCTGCATTCCATCATTCCGAGATTCTATCTTGCATTCTCTTGGGAGAATGGAGTTCTAAGACTTAGGAGTCACTGGCAGTAGTATGTTGATTGAGGGCTCGGGGGTGGCCAATTGTAGCAAATCCTTGCACAATTGAGCCTACGGTTGGGTGGAGAGTCGTCCCCAAAACCTTGTTGTCATCTGGCAGACATTGATCACAGATAGTATAGGTATGTACTTATTTGTTGATTTTGATTTCAGATTTATTTCTATTGTATCCCATCTCCTTATTTAAAAGGGAGGATTTCTTGCGGAAGTGACTAACTCTTTAATTTAATTTTCATTTCATTGTATTTATATCTAATTTATTGGATTGCTTCACTTGGTCATTAATAAATCTAGACTAAATTGCTAATTGTTTGATCTCATTGGCTATTTGGTCTAAATTACATTGAGTAATTCGTCTTTATCTCATTTGTGTTTTAGATTGAAGTAGTATATCTTTAGTTTCCTAATTAGTAATCTCATCTACGATCATTTACTTGTGCTTTCATTTGCATAATTCTCACTTGCTCCATTTGTCATAACATATTATAAGTGAAGATTTTAAGAGCACTTTCTATTAAGGCATTTGAGTTATTGTTCTAACATTTTCATCTAATTGTCATTTCCTTTACTTGCTTTATTGATTAATCCTTACATGCTTCATTGAATCATTGTTGTAAGCTAATAATCTTGTCATAAATCTTGATTACAAGTGAATTGGTATTTCGTTTTTTGAAGCATCTTGTTTTGAGAGATGAGGGTTTGACATTGAGAGAACCTGGTGACAATTGAGAGAGAACTCTGCGTGAGCTAACACAAAGCCAGATTATCTTCCACCCCCTTATTGGCAAGGAGGTCCGCTAATCTATTTGCATTCCTTCTGATATGAACGAAAACAATTGCTCGCCCTTCTACAATGATTGTTGCTAGTTGTTAAACACCGTGGTCCAAGCACCGACAACTTTTGCATTTGTGAGCTGGAGAGCCACCATGTATGCAGTTGGCTATTTGAGTGGGTGGAGATTATGTGATCGGGCTATGATGAGGAAATGGTACTATTGATCTTATTGTGTGTGCATATTTCTCGACATTGTTGTCGAAAGGAACAATGGAATTTGAAGGAACACGCATATCCATGGCCACAAGCTTACAATCTTATGTCTTATGCAGGCAATTTATGTCTTATCCGGGCAATTAATATGGCTAAATGTATAATAATTTAGGTATTCGATATGGTGTTGCCTTCGCGGGTGCGCTTGCAGGCAGGCCATATAATTAATAAAATGATTTTATTTTGGTGTTGGGGAGGAATAACCTTCCCAGTCATCCGATCCGGTTCTCGGTCGGGTAGCAGTGTCTCTTCTTATTATGGTGTGGAATATTTCTTTGATGGTTTGATTTCTTAAATTTCCTGGGAGTAATTATTTAATAGCCATAAAAATCTCAAGATACATTCAATAAATTTGTTTAACGATTTATTTTGTTAAAAGCAGTCCATTTAGTTCTTCTAACATAAGTTATGATTGCTTAAATAGATACTTAAATATTTCACTCTACAGAACAAAATTTCGATCCTTAAAAATCATGAATCTGTGGAATTAATATTGGTGTGACATATAATGATGAATAAATTTATTTCGAAGATCAAAGTACCTTCTTAGCACAATAATGCCACCAATATTCTTAAGCTTTAGTCATTCGAATTTGGATTATACATTGAGACAATTCTCTAAGATTTATTCTGAAATCATTATGACCTTCTAACTCATGTTTTCCATGGTTTTATACTACAAATTTGTGATTGTTGATAATTTATGGTTTAAGTATTGTGATTATTGATAATTTATGATAAAATATATCTTATTAAATTCATAAACTTTGATAATAACTTTTTAACTTTGTTATTATTAGACTTTGATATACTTGTTAAACTAGCTACAACCAACTTATTTCTCTAAAATCATTACAAAAGTAGGATATTAAATTATGGAAGTGAGACCTAAAATTCTAGGGGTACCACCATTTATTTTGGAAGATCAACTAAAAATGTTTGGCTGGTATAAGTTTGGTGCACTCATTAGTTCCTCATTGGTTTTCCCATGCATCATTATAGATAGTAGATTCTTTGGTTCTCTGCTCTCATTAGAATCTCATTACATGGTAAAACCACCATCTCATTTTCTTGAGTTGTTTGTGCTTGCATTCTCTTATCATTTTCTAAACACTATTTCGTAAAAAGAAAAGTGCTACAACGCTTATCTCCATTACAACCACATAAAAAAGTGAAATTCTAAATGAGTCACCTAATTAAAGGTATATAGTTTTGTTATGACTCATTGATTCATTGGAAAAAATCTTGTAATCTTGGATGGTGATAATCTACCCATAATTAACGATGTCTAATTGCTGGCATGTTTTTTGTAACAAATCTCTAATGCTGGTGTAACCACTCACCACTAGTTCATTTTACAACATAGTTTTTGAAGTATTTGGATAATTGAAGTTAAAATTTGTCACCAATTAAAGTGCTCTAAAATAGTGAAATCTGTTCCAATTGACAATGGATAAACTCTGATATCTTATTACCTTTAGATGATCATTGTTCACTAGCATCTGTTCATTATTTCATTGTTCAATCTGATCTAAAAACACAGAGATAACATTCCTTGAATGTTGATCATACTATTCACTAATTATTTGGGTTGGATTGTTTTTCTCATTGTCCTTTAGCAATAGCAGTTGCTTGGCATTTCTCTGGTCTATTATTGCAAGAACACAACTCTCTCAATATGATCTTCTAATAAATTTAATTTTACACTGCCATTACCATTCAGATTACATGTATCTGCTCATTTACTACTATATTCTCAATGGCAAATCGTACAGACTTGGATTTTAGTTTAGATGTTGAGTATAATGTTACATGAGGTTTCGTGATTCAAGTTTAATTACATATAGTGGATAAAGATGTCAAAAGAGAAATGGAAAGGAGAAACTTGCTAATGATAGTTCATGTGATTATGGCCAACTTGGATCGTAGAGAAGAAGTATCACAACAGGGGTAAGAAATCAATGAGAAGAAACAACCGATTTTAGAACATAATGGAAGAGTTGGTATAATCATGACTTGGTACTCTAAAGGTATCACTATAAGGTCTATCTAAGGATGATGCACATAAAGAAGAAAATATTGGCAATCAACTAATGAACTTGAAAAATGAGGGTAATAATGAAGGTTATTTTAAGGAACTGGTAAGGTATGATAAATAGAATGATTGGAGAAGATAAGTTGTGTGCATAACAACATCTATAACAATGGGAGAGCCACATTGTAAAGTTTTTCATAGGTGATTAACTATATGAATGAATTATGGATAACAAGACGTATGATAAGGAGATTCTATTATGTTGATGTCTTAAAACAGGGAAAGATAAGTGGATTACACTTGGTAGCTATCTTAATGAATTTATTTATCAGGTCTTACCCAAGTTGGAAATAGTAACAACATTTCCAAGGTATATCCGTGCTATAGGAGAGGAGGAAAAACCACAATGATTGGAGGTGAGAAATTCAAGTCAATTTAATAAAATAGAATGAAGTGAAGAAACTTCCATTTTTGAAGCCAATAGACATGGAATAGTAGGAAATCAAGACAGGGAGAAAAAGAAAAATATATCTATGAATATCGGATAGGAGAAAATGAAGGGATGTTCTATCAAGAAGAAAGTTCTTTTAAAGGTATTAATGAGTAGAGCTAGAAACACCATTGGTAATGGTCATAATGATGATCTACATATTTTAAAAATGTGAAGGTGTGAAGTTGCATGATGACCAAATGATAATAAACGAGGAAGATATAGGAAGGAATGTTGCTAGAAATTTTAGATGGATACCTTGAGAAGGATTGTGTACATAGTGACAAAAGAAGTGAAAGTCAATTAATAGAGATTGTACTTGACTCATTATTTCATGAGTAGGACTTTCCATGACGTTAAAAGAGGTCATTTCCACATTTAATTTTCTCATGGACAATGATGGTAGTAGTGTTTCCAACTGTTTCAAAATCTAAAATAATGATACTATTTAATAAGAAAGAGTCTTTTGCCCAACTTGATGAAACTGAATTTATGAGAAAGCAATCAAGTGGTATTGAGATACGAACTTTACGAACTTGACAAGATGAGAAAATATTTCTGTGGATGAAGTGCTGATTGTTAAATAAGTCAACATGGATTAACAAATCCTTGAAAGTAAATTAACCATGATATAAAATTAAATCATGATGAAAAAATGTTTATTTGCAATTGCATATAGCGGTATTGGAATCAATAAGCCAAAGGGTAAATGGATGTAAAATCAAAGGATTTTAATTTTGAGATAAATGATTTAGATAATGATGCTATCACTAGGAAGAATATATGACGAGAGATTAAGACTCAAGATGCTGAGGCTCATGTGAAATTTAACGATGTACTTAGATGATTATACCATTGGTGTAAATAATCAACTACCTAGTAGAAATAAGTCGAACTGATTATTGAAAAGTAATTGACAACTTGATGAAAACATATTGACGATGTTTCATGCTATCATGGTAGGAAGATAATGATGTACATATGGTTCTTACAGTGATAAGGTATCCATACGATAGTAGCGGTATGCAGAGGTATTATGATGTTATGTCAAGATATATTGACATATTCATTTGCTAAGTGATGATAGGTATTTAATGTTCAATACTCATGATGGATATGATATGCATAATGTGGCATAGGAATTATGATGCTATAATATGAGGATTATTGACATGTGGTTCATTTATGAGAAGTCATGATATGTCTTTAATATAATTATGTTGATGGTATAACTGAAGCATGCGATAGTTCCGTACAAATCTATGACATGCATGAGCATGCAATTCCTTATTATTCATAATGTTGCAATTAACAAAGATGAACGTTCTTATGATGACATGCAAGAGTTGGCATGTGGATTATTTCCTATGATACTATGATGGTATGGTTAATGCATTGGATGCATATGATTCACAGGACTCCACAAATGGGCCGAGAGGGCTAGTTTATTTGATGATCTCGTGTGAGCCCATACGCATGAGGGAGAATAAGTAACACCATATGGGCTGGGGACAAAACTCAATCAACACTACATATGCCAGTGGTTCCTTTGTCTTGTGTATAGCTTTTGATGGATAGCTCTTGAAGAGCTATGGCACCATCTTGAGGAGGCCAAGTGCTTGATGTTCTAGGCTAGGTGCCTGTTATTGGATTGGGATGTCGAAGTCTGGAAGGGATGTAAAGGACTTCGATGCCTAGGGTTGTGCACCTTAGTAGTTGTGGAGGGAGTGGGCCAGCCTTGCGAGATGCCCGGGGTCATTGAGTACCGGACCGGATGCCTGCCTTGGGGCAGATGAGGTCTGGGTCAGGCGCGAGCCTTGGGGCCAGCCTTGGACTAGGATACAGAACGGGTCAGGCTTAGCCTGGTGCCGAAAGTGGGAAAAAGGACAGAGATTCCTTGAGATTTCCCAGGGTGTTGGGGACTTTCGATGCCTGCTGGTTATACTAGTTCAGCAGAGGGTGTTGGCAACAGGAAGTAAATAAAATAATAAATAATAAATAATAAAAATAATGCATAATACATAATTCAACATAACTTCGGGACGAAGTTCCTTAAAGGGGGAGAGTATGTAATATCCCTCCCCTTAATAATAAATAATAAATAATAAGAATAATAAATAATAATATAATAATAAATAATAAATAATAAAAATAATTAATAAATAATAATTAATAATAGAAATAATAAATAATAATAAATAAATCACTTAATAATAAATAATAAAAATAATAAATCATAAATGTTAAATAATAAATGATATTAAAAATATATACAAAGAAAATAAACAAAAATAATAAAAAGAAAAATAGTAATAACCATACTAAAACTCTAAATAAGAATAAAACAAGAAAACTATCAAAAAGAAGGAAATAAAACAAAAAAAACTAAAAATTAAAAGAAAAGTAAAGAAATCAAACAAGAAAGCTAAAAATCAAAATAAAGTTGCATGTAGACACATGGAGTGTGTGCATGTGGTTCCCCTTCCAATCTTGTTCTATTTAATAGATGGTGAGGAAGATGAGAGGCATTCTTGCATTCCATCATTCCGAGATTCTATCTTGCATTCTCTTGGGAGAATGGAGTTCTAAGACATAGGAGTCACTGGCAGTAGTATGTTGATTGAGGGCTCGGGGGTGGCTAGTTGTAGCAAATCCTTGCACAATTGAGCCTACGGTTGGGTGGAGAGTCGTCCCCAAAACCTTGTTGTCATCTGGCAGACATTGATCACAGATAATATAGGTATGTACTTATTTGTTGATTTTGATTTTAATTAGGAAATTAATTTTATATTTACTTTGGACTGTTATAGTTGCCCACTAGATATGGCCGAAAGTTGGCCAACGCATGCATAATTTCCAACATTTCATCGTCATAAATGGAGTAAGAGAACTCATCATCCTGAAGCTTCCCACTCTCAAAAGCAATCAGATGATGATTCTCTATTAAAACAACCTCAATTCCTTCCTCTGGAGCATCACACTCGAATATGAATGGTTGGGAGAAGTCGGACAAGGCTAGAAGTGGGAAGGAACTCATCACTTCCTTCATTTGCTCAAATGTTTCATGTGTTGTTTTTGTCCATACAAAGGCTCCCTTTTAGTTAGGTCAGTAAAAGGTGGTGCTAGCTCTGGATATCCCTTAACAAATTTTCTATAATAAGTACAAATACACAAGAAGCTTCTTAATTCTGTTAATTTTTTGGGAGCGGGCCAGTGAAGAATGGCTTTAATCTTCTCCTGGTGCACTTTGATGCCTTGGCCTCCGATCATGTGGCCCAAATATAATAACTTTGGCATGCCAAACTCACATTTGGAGATTTTGGCATAAAATTTTTGTGCCTCTAGTATTCCCAAAACCTCGTCCAAATGTTGTATATTCTCCTCCCATGTGCGACCGTAAATCAAGATGTCGTCGAAGAATACCAACACAAATTTGTGTAGCTTCTTGTTAAACACATGGTTCATACATGATTCAAATGTTGCAGGGGAATTGGTCAATCCAAAAGGCATCAATAGGAATTCATAGTGTCCATAGTGGCATCTGAAATCTATTTTTGGAATGTCTTGCTCTCGAACTTTGATCTGGTGATAACCTCAGGAGAGGTAAATCTTTGAGAAGTACTTAGCCCTTTTTAGTTCATCCATCAGCTCACCAATCATGGGGATAGGGTATTGATTTTTTATGGTCTTCTTGTTTAGAGCCCAATAATCTATGCACATCCCTAGGGATCCATCCTTCTTCTTAACCAATACTACTCATGAAGCAAAAAGGCTCAAGCTTGGTCGAATGTGTCCTAGTGCCAAGAACTCCTAGATTTCTTTCTCTATCTCATCCTTATATTCTTTGGGATGTTGCTAAGGGGTAGTGATGACAGCTTGAACCCCTTCCTCTATTTCAATGATGTGCTCAAATACCCAATCTGGTGGTTTCCCTGGGTTATACCTCGAAATCCCTTTTGGTGTTTTTGTAACAAGGCCGTGATGTTAGGGGGATACTCCTTATGTTGTTTTGCTCATTTATTCTCCATGATTCAACGCTCCACTACCTGTACGGTATCCCCATGTCGAATATCTATCTCCATCCTATTGGATATCACAATCTTGGGCGAATATGCATGCATTCCTCTCAACAACACCTTCATACCATATGGTCCTATAAATGCAAATTCCAAGTCTTGATAGTTTACTATGTGAATCTCGATCGAATATAGCCATTGGACCCCTAATACTACATGAGAGTCTAGACAATCCACAACAAAAGAGTTACTTCTCACTGTGTAGTTCCCCATTGTTAGACTCATGTTAGGGACCATTTTAGTGCATGGCATGGGGTTGTGCTCCTCCTTCCTAGGAATCAAAACTGTAAATCCTCCAAATTCTTCAATCATGATTCCTCTTCTAGCTACAAATTTTGCGTCAATGAAGTTATGGGAGGCCCCACCATGAATCAGCATAGTCAATTTCTGTCCTTGTATGGTGCTCCAAACCCGAAAAGTGTGATATCTTGGGACCCCGTAAGAGAAGAAATAATTGCTTCTTGGATCGCCTTCTATATTTCCCCCATACCTTGTGATTCTCCCTAATCTAGCTCTGGTTGCTCTTCCTCATCTTCGCACTCAGAAAATACTTTAATATAGCGGGCCTTTCCTTTAGTGCATAGGTGTCTTGGCACCCAAGGTTCCTAACAACAGAAGCATAGCCTTCACCTCCTCAGATCTTTCATGGTTTCATCATCCATCCTTCCATTTCCAAATGGCTCCCGTTTTTGCTACTTCACTTCCTTCTCCTTTTGAGGAATAGTTAGTTTGGGTAGAAATGTACTCTTGGGTACTGCATCTTGCATATTCCTTGCTCGGCTAATTGTGTCTTGTAAGGTGACCGATTGGTAGGCTCTGACCCAACCATGTAGGGGTTCTAACAACCCCTCTATGAACAACATGACCAATTGGGCCATTGAGAGGTTAGTGACCATTACTCCTAGCCTATGGAATTCCACGATATATGATTCAATGCTTCTTGTCTGTCGATGTTGGGCTAGCTCTCGGAAGTACAGCTCAGGGTCCTTCCTATCAAATCTTTCTATCAATCTCTGCATGAATTCAATATAAGAGATGATGTTTGCATGTCCAAGAGTGACCATGCCATGTTGCCGCCATTCATGTGCTTCTCCATCAAGATGAAGTGTGGCATATTTAATGGCATCCTTATCACGCATGGGATTGAGCTGGAAATATGTATCCAACTTTTGCACCCACGATCATGCCAAACACTTTGTTGATCCATCAAAGTAAGGAAGATTTACCTTTCCCATGACCTTTTGCAGATCCATGTTTGACTGAGGGCCCCCGTATGTCATTGTCTACCTATGTTGTTTACTCCTCATAAAGTAATATTCATTGATGGTTAAGGTTTCTTTAAAATTTGGAGGAAACATATCCCATTCCTTCATAGAAGCTTAATTATCTCTAAAATTGGTGAAAGAGAGTCTTTCCCTCTGGAGGAATCATCCAAGAATGAAGGCATGGTTGGTCGATTGAAAGGGTTTCTCCGAGTGTTGCCATGTTCATGTGATGGACCACTACTACGAATGTTGACATGTTCATATGATGGATCAGCCCCTTGTGAATGAGAATCACTTTCCCCGTTATTACTTTACAAATTAGGTTGCCCGATCTATAACTTAATACATTCCACAATTGTTTCTTCAGTGGTAGTGATCTTTTGTAATGAATCTTCCAGTTTAGTACTTTTTTGATCACCCATTGGCCTTTCTTCTTCTGACACTCCTTGGTCCTTGATCTCTTCGTTTTTCCCTTGACTTCTAACCCTTTGCCCTTTTCAATTAATGGTAATCCCCATTTGTTTTTCTTTTCTTGGCATCCCACATTTTTCCAACATTGTGGCTCTGATACCACTAAAATATGTTTATTGAAGAAACAAAACCACTCGTGTGATATTCCTAATAAAAAGACAACTCACTTCAATGAAGAAACGACACCACTACAGTAACGCTCTTAATAAAAAGACAATGTTATTGTAACAAATTCAATATTAAATTCCCTCTCAGCAGAATATAAGCATAAGACGTATCTCTAATCTTCATTGTACCCAAACAAATCTGTATGGACTTCAACAGTTATAAATTTTATAATGTGTTTCACCAAATATAATTAATACGTTTGGCCCAAAATTATTACAATAATTTTACCACGACTTATCTGTGTTGATGGTCAATTACATGAGGGACTTTGAATTATAACAATGATATATACTATGGTGAATATGTAGGGGAGAATTCCATTGTAGGCTTGGGAGTCATGTGTCCTATGCTAGGGGTCTAGCTTCCTTGTGTCATGGTGCTTTGTAGAGACCACATCCAACCCAAATTATGTACGATCTAGGTCCACGTGCTCCAGACAACCTGCCTTTCTCTTCTTTGATGTAATGGCACCTCTTCTGCACCTTGACTCTTCGATCTCCTTTGATTATAATTCACACTGCAACTCACGTGACTGATAGAGGATGCAGATGGCAGACACCATGATGCAATCAACGAATGTTGGCCTTCCCCTGTGTACAAGGAGCCATCACAATAGGGTGATGCGAGTAGCAGGGGTTTGTGGTGCTATTTGTGACCCTCAAGGGATGTCTACCTTGCTTATGATCGTGTGTTGGCATGGAGACCAATCTGTGTGACATGAAGGATTGTGAGGAGGTTACTAGTTGTCCAACAGATGCTCAGTGTTCTCAAAGACAAGAATGTTGCTGTATCAACGAGACCATCATGCATATCTCCCTTCTGGTGCTTCTGATTGGTGGCAAACTAGATCTATCATTCCCATAAATGCACTATAATAAATCATGGGAATCCTTGCAAAGAGAAATCTCAAATGCTTCAATATAGGAGATTAAAATACACAAACACTTTCCTCGCTTAGAATTAAAATAAAATGCGCCAACTAGGGTGATCTAAGAGACCACCAAAGTTGGGTTTTCCTACTAGGGTGACATTGGATCCCACTGAAGAAAGGCTGAGGATCTCACTTGAAAATCCTATCTTGAAAAATCACCTAAGCTCTCAAAATATCAATGAAGAAAAAACCAAATCCCATGACTTGTTCTTGATCCTCCTCCTTTTATAGTCAGGATGCTCAGAAGAAACTATGGGCAATTACCTATGTCCAAAAACAAAAACCATAGCCTAATTCCGCTTATTTATTTTCTTATTTATTGCTATTATTATTATTATTATTATTATTATTATTATTATTATTATTATTATTATTATTAGTATTATTATTATTATTTGGTCCAGCCGAGTCAATCGGTTGAGGATATTACAAAATAATTGCAGATTTCTTGCCCTATATCCCTATACTTTTCCAACATGCTAGAGTCTTTAGACTCCGCTGACATCCACAAGTCACCATATCATAGTATTTTTTTCAGAATCTCTCTGATTGGTATTCATCTTATGTGTCAAAGTTCAAACGCACAAGTTCCCTATATGACACACATTTATTTGATCTCCATTTCACTAGATTTCAATTGTGATTGCTCTTCCTCCTGGAGATTGTCCTTAGCAAAAATGTTCGAAAGCTGCTTCACCATCCCCATTAAGCACACAACATGAAACAATAGTTTTCAAGGTCAGAAAAGCATGCATAGACATTTCATCAAACACTTATGTTCAATACCCAAGATCCCACCAAGTGATTTCTATTGCGTGTTCATGGGGATGAAAACCCACATTTATTTTGGCATACAACACCCATAAATTAAATTTTTTTCTATAAAGGAACACCAA
Organism: Pinus tabuliformis; assembly: GCA_031772625.1. NCBI lineage: Eukaryota > Viridiplantae > Streptophyta > Pinopsida > Pinales > Pinaceae > Pinus > Pinus tabuliformis. The sequence goes on along the minus strand of CM062806.1, from coordinate 897,571,567 downwards.
TTTCAGAGATGAATAATCACATGTTATTTTTCTATTAACCTCGAGTATAAGAGAGATTTTCCCTTTCCTATACATTGGCATACACATAAATATTATTATACAACCCACTTTGAAGAGCCATTATAAACTGACGCAACTATGAAGAACCTTTTAATATTTTGGCTTCTTGATTTCTCAAAGAACCTAAATTTATTGAGGATTACATTATCAACCTTTAGTCTTTAGTATGTTTTCAAAGGGATATGGTTGACTATAAATCTATGTTGGTAATTTAAGTTTTATTCTGAATACTAAAATTCTTAGATGACTTATTCTATAGAACTATGCACCAGAGTACACACATCATACATTATGATTTCCTTTAAATTCAGGTAGAAATTTTTAATTTTCTAAACCTATGTCCCAGACTTGGTTTGTCAGTAGTGTAAAAGTGAAACGTTAATGTGAAAACAAATAGGAAATAATTCCTTTAAAAGGTTATGTTAAACTTTATGTTTCCATTAATAGAAACCAATTAGTCCTTTGTTAATCTAATTGTGGGTAAGATACTTGATCATGGCCTAGAGTTATCCAAAGATCATTACAATTGTAGCCTACAAGGGGTATGTATAACATATGAGATCCTAGAGTCAATTAAAATGAATACAAAAATACCCACATCATGACTCAAAGAAACTTTTCGGTATGTCTCAAATAAATTAATCAGTGTGTGTGGATGGATTAAGATAAAATGAGCTCAATCATCTTGATGCCAACAATTAATTAAGACTCAGGTGCATATTCTTGCGGTCACCCTAGTAATTGAAGTAAACCACCAATCTTCAATCTCTACTATGGTAAGGATACCATGTGCGAGTAATTTGGAAATGCTAATGTGGTGAGTAAGAAGCACAATGGTCTTAGTCATCCTGGCAGGGTGACAACCATCTTGGATGTACAACAATTTGTGATTAAGGAAAAAATGCAATGAACATATTAATTTAGTGGATCATATATTGTCCAAAATATTTTACTGTATTTAAAACTACCAACTATTTGTCAGCATACTAAGGGAGTGAACCACCTCTTAATATCAGATTTATATATAAGTTGCACTGGAAATAGGCAATAAGTAGCACCATTTGTTCAATTTATTGGAAAATTTGCATAGACCTACACAATAATGATACTTGAATGCATGTAAAAAAATTCCCACTTACCAGCTATATGAGAATTTATGAACACAGGAACATTTGGTTTCTTTTCCATCTACCATAGTAGCCAAGAAGCTATAGTAACCATATGTTCCAGAATCATAGAACTCAAAATATTAATTTTTCATTACCGACATTTTGGTGATTTATAAAAATTAATTAATGCTATAAAATTTTGTTGTCATTGTATTTTTTAATGGTCTCATTTAGCTGGAGTTTTAGTTCCTGGGAGAGGCTACTACAACTAATGCTTACTTGAGGTCCACAATCCCTAGTTTTTAATAATTCATTTTCATATCTACATGCATTTTTTCTGCAAACCATTGAATTATTGACCCTGATCATCTGATCTATTATCTAAGTAGGTGTGTACATTTTCCAATCATTTCTACAAATCCTTTAGAAATTATTATTATCAATTGCAATATAATGAACAATCCCAAATTGTGATGGGAGTTGATTACTTTGTATGCCTTTAGCTATGGTGGCTATTTCGGAAACAACCATTTAAGTTTCGTAAAAGTTTTTGACAACACATCAACTCATCATATCAAATATCTTCCAAAAAATTTTGTCGTACTCAAAACTGGGAATGTAGCACAATATACCTTAAAACTATGAACTTTTAGTGGCTACCATGGTAATGGAATAAACCACCTCTTTTTACCAGATTCTATTTAAGACACAGGAAATAGACAAGAATCAACAATGGTGGTGCAATGTTTCCAACCATCATGAGGGTGATATTCAAAAACAATGAAAAAGGCTCTTTTAAGAAGGGAAACCATGTATTACGAGCCTTTACTAATATGCATATTGGGATTCTACACCATCTGTGTTAGACACAAAATCCACAACATGATTATGAGATTTGTCACAATACTAAAGTGAAGTAGTACTTACAAAATTCCAGAACTCCAAAATGCATTTATTTTACCAACATTTTTCTTTCATTAACCTTAATAAAGCTCCTTAGTTTTCTTAGACTAGAGCTTTAGGGTCACTTGGGGTCCAAAGTCCACTAGCGTTTTTTGCCAAAATTCTTTTATGCACTATTAGTTTAAAGTAAGTGAACTTAGTGACTGTGACCAAGTTCCCCCTCTTTATGGAGTATCTGATAGGATTTCTCGCTCTATTAATCAATACCGAAGCCTTCTGAAAACACTCGGCTCTAATGCAATACATTGAATATGCCAACATGTCCCAAAATTAGTTTAATGTTTTGTATGCCTCAATTGTGGCTCATGTTCGTGGGACATTGATTGCTTCCGTTTTGGACTGTATCACATCTCAGCATGGTTAGGTCAATTCTCGGCATAGTTATGTCAATTCTATATGTGCAAATTCTATAAATTGTCACTATCACATCGTTATTGTTGAGCCTTTGTTATTGTTATCCTTGTCATGTTGAGCCCATATTATTTTTGTGCTAAATTAGGCATGAAAAACTATGATCCCTGTTGTAAGTATGAGTTTAGAATTCATTGCAGCCCAAGAAAGATGGTTTGCCAACAACCTCATATAGGTGTACTTGTATGCAGAAAACTTAGAGAAAGAAATATTTAAAGGATGTGCATACTAACCATCAGTGCACCAACATTTGAGATTGATAAATGTGTAGTAACAACAATACAATGTTGGCAACAAAAAGGACAAATCCAAGCAAGCCAAAGCACTATAAAAGAAACAACACAAATAAAACATTTGCATTTTTAATCTGCAACAAAATATTGTTTAAATTATAAATCTAGGGATGAAAAAAGGACATTTGTATCATACATGCAACTCTTCTCCAAATTTTTTCACTTTTATCTTATTTTCATTCTCTACTTTTCCCATATACAGGGGAATATGAACCAGAGCCTAGATAGTTACATGAATTATTTCCACTGAAGCTTGGTTCACATCAAGTCTTATTAGAACTCCAATGTAATGTATGATTTGACCCACAAGCATTAAAATATATGAAACTAAAGTAATAGATCAAATCTTAAAGATGAGAATTTTGAATAGTCTTCAAAAGACATATTCCAAAATGCAAGCATGGTGTTGCAGTACAGGGCACCAAAGAGTTCTTTTTGAGTCTATGTTTTCTCCTTTTAAGTTTTACTTACAAACCTAATATGTGAAAATTATGAATGTTTTTACTTCCTTGTCTTATTTATTGTGGTTTTTAGAGAAGTAATCATCAAATAATTGACTTTTTAGGACTGGAATATAACTTGAATAGCTAAAATAAGCAAGATAATAGTTATTTCTAAAGAAACTTTTGTTTTGGATTCACATGTACTGTGAGGTTGTTGGGGATAACAATGTATCAACCTCTCAACGAAATTGGATTTTTTAAGGTTGCATATGACAAAATTGTCATTGCATTGGGGGCTGATGTACTCAATTTTTTAATTCATGGGCTTAAGGGGCATGCTATATTTCTTCAAGAATTTTGCCATGCACAAGAGATTCATAAGAATATTTCACTCAATGATTTCTAAAGTACCTGGTGAGTTTTCTGTGATCTATTATTATTATGTTTAAACATAAACTTGGTGCTACACTTATACATTAGCCCTGAGACAACTTAAATAAAAAAAATTCACCATTAGAATTAGATGTCGATTATGGATCTTAGAGAAGGGAAAACACACTAAAAAGTTGAGTTCATTTACACATTTATTTGTCATTTGAATATTCTCTTGTTTAGAGTGTTGGGTTTTCTGTTCTAATAAGAAAAACCTTATTTTTTATTAGAATGTTGTTGCAGTTGCACTGGTCAGCATAATAATAATAAAATAAAGTAACTATCTGAAAAGGCATCCTGAAAATTGCCCAAATTTGGAGTTTACTGGTTAAAGAAACAAAACAACCCTTCGCAAAGGATTTTGGAGAGATACTACTTGTATAAAGTTATAAACTTAAAGGTATGGTGGCTATAAGTAGGAATTTTGGCAAAACTCTCCACCATTTGGTTGAGAGAAATGCACTCAATTTTTCTATTTTGATTGTGTGTAAGGTTTTCAAAATGAAGGCATAATAAGTGCTTCTAGCTTCTTCCGAAAATGATAATACCAGGGAATGCAGCCTATCAGTATTAGAGAAAATTTAATTCCTATTATTAGAGATGAAATCCTCTTTCCTTATTAGATCTATTTGAATATTAGTGGTCTCACATAATGGGAATGTCCTAGGATGATAGTGGTCCATTATAAAGGCACTAGATAACATTTGTAAAACCCCTTGTCACTGCGCACTGATAAAAATCTATCATAACCAGTACCACTAACATAACCCCTTTCCAAAATTCCCTTAGGTATCTAATATTCAACTGACATTTCCACATGATTTTGTTGCTTATGAACAATCTCATCTTCCTTGACTCCCTACACAGTAGACCCAATTGACATCCTAGTGTTTGAGATCAGTGAAATAGGATTTTTGACGAGGCTCAACCATTTGTTGAAAAGCAACACACTCAATTTGAAGATTTTCAATTTTGCCTCTTTTAATTGTGTCATTTTTCCAAATGAAGGCATATTATGTGTTTCTAGCTTCTTCCTAAGAATGCATCCTATTAGTATTAGAGAAAATTGAATTTCTATTGTTAGTGATGAAATATCCTTACCTCCTCGAAGATTTTTGAATATAATTGGTCTTACATAATGGGCATCTCCAAGGATCCTCATGGTCCATTCTAAAGAACCAAATAACACTTCTAAAACTCCTTACCACTGCTCACTGTTAACAATATATCATAACCCGTAACTTGACCCCTTTCAAAAAATCCCTTAGGTAATTTATAATAGATCACAAGACTATCCATATTTAAGATTGAGCCACTTTTCAATATCCTTGGGACTTTTGAATATACGTTGTTGAGTTTACAGGGAAAAACAAGGGGTCTATATTTCTCGGCAACTAGTGTGGTTTCTGTAGAAATTCACTCCACAACTTGTGGATATTTACAACAACCTTTCGAAAAGAGGGGAGGTGTTAGAGTTTGCACTTCTCTTGTGTGAAAAAGAGGAGAAAGTATTTAAAGAGTATTACACAAGCATGCCATGGCTAACTTTTCCATTTGCAAATAACACTAGGAAGAAATTATCTTACTACTTCGAAGTTTATGGTATCCCAACGTTGATCATTTTAGGTTCAAATGGGAGCATAGTACAAAATGATGTAGTGGTCCATATACATGACTATGGGTATAAGCTTCCCATTTACAAAAGATTGACTGGATGAGATTGAAGCTAAAGAAAATGTGAAATTACAAACATGAACCCTAGAGTCACTCATAGTTTCTAATGCACACAACTTTGTTATCAAGCATGGTGATGCCTAGGTCCTGGTATTTGAGCTTGTGGGAAAGATAATTGGTATTTATTTCTCTACGCATATGTGTCCTCCTTGTCTAAGTTTCACTCTACAAATTATAAATGTTTATAACGAACTCAAAGAAAGAGGAGAATATTTTAATGTTGTCTTCATTTTTATGGACCGAGATCCATATGCTTTTGAAAACTAATACAAAGTCATGCCATGGTTGGATCTTCCATTAGAGATAAAAATAATAAGAAACTCTTGTAGTATTTCTATGTTAGAGGCATCCCATATTTGATTGTGTTCAGTCCAGATGTGAAAACTATGAAAAATAAATCCAGAAGTGTAGTGTTCACTCATGGAGCCAGGGCTTATCCATTCACTGATGCAAATTTTCAAAGGTTGCAGAAGGAGATGAAGGAAATTGTTAAGACATATCTCAAGGAAATTATGTACAACCAACGCGAACACCAACTTTTATTGGCACAAACGCTTGTGTTAATCTGTGATGGATGCAACAAAGACTGTAGTGTGTGGTCCTATTATTGTAAGAACAAATGTGACTATGATCTTCATTTGGAATGTGGCTTGGAATATCAACATGATCGAGGAAACAAGGAAAATGGACAGGATACAAATACTGTTGTGGATGAGAACTATGAGCCAACAAGAGTAATCTATGAAGGAGATATCTCTTACAAAGCTTAAATTTGATCACGATAAAGGAACTCCCCATGTATACTAAAAACCTTGCATACCTCAGTGATATCTTGAGAATTCCTTAGATGCCAGTATCCAGGGGATTTCCTTTGTATTCTACTAAAGACTATGCAAGCCAATTTGACAAGAAAGAAAAGATAAATTCTCTTGATAAGTTTGAGGAGCACTAAAATAGAACAAGGTGTATTAGTATTTTTTCAAGAGGCTGGACAAAGGAACCTGGTTGTAATGTAACATTTTAACCTTCAACATGCTCATCAATATATTTTATAAGATGGAAAAGGGTATAAACTTATAAATCCATCGACATTTTGTCAGAGGATATACTGGAAAAGAGTATTGATCCATATGTTGTCACTTCCTACACCTAGATGAATTTCCATTATAAGAAAGTGTTATTGCATGTTGTTGTGAAACCAAGAAACCCATTAGTAGGTCCCTCAGTCATGTTTTGAAATCTAGTTTGGGGGTGATTGGGCCGCATGAAAGACCACGTGCAGCACAATTTAAGGTTGGGTGGAGAGATGCAATATCTGGCCTAGTTGCCCAATTCATATTGAGATAAGTATCTACCACCATTACTATGAGTACTAAATCTCGTGTCTACATTTTGGACTTGTTTCAATGATAGTTAACAATGAAATTTCTTATGATAGGGTAGCATCTGAATTTCTGGTTTCATATTATTCATTTCCTTTTGGTTGTACATTCAATTCCAATTGATCACCATATTTTATCCATTTTCTCAATGAGTGAGGCTCCTTGGTTTTAGCTACATGGTGAATTACGATTGTGCATACACATTGTTCCATGGATTTTTATGGTGTAAAATTTGGTGCATATTTTCTATTCACTCATGATTATACTTGTTGCTTCGATGGATGATGGTTACTTTCCCCTAGGAGCCATGATATTGGTGGGACTGTGGACACATATCTTGTGATTTCTATGCATTGCATGCTTTTGGTGAAGGTTACACTTAGCTCTGGGGATTTTGAAGTTGGTAATGGAACTCATTCATATTACTTCAGTGCTTTTTCTCACAAGATCGTAGTGGGTGTGGATTATACATTCACATGAACTTTAGCACCTAAGTTCAATATTTCATTAAATTAAATTGATTAACAATACCCATATTAAACCAAAAAGTAAAATCAAGAGTTCTCATAATCATTTGAGACATCAAATCTCTAACTTGTAAATTCTTAGCTCACTAATTTTAAGGCTCACTACAATTAGAAATAACATTTTTCTCCCCATGGTAATCAAAATTGTGTGATGATCTACAAACATTAAATCTTTTGTAGATACCATTGTCTCCATGACCAACCCAAATTCTTCCTTGATACAGGTTGGAAACTTATTGGTTGCATGGATAGAAGTCCTCTATCCCACATTTTAGGTTCTTTGGATCAAGTGCATGGACCCACTTGTATCTTGAAAGACATGATATATCTCCTGTCCATTAGACTCCTCATACGACTTTGGTTGGATACTATGAAACTTTTCAAGGGTATGATCTCTATGACCCTACCTCTCACTAAGTGACTAAGCATGATGATGTTATCTTTGATGAGCCTTTTCATGATGACTATTAATATCCCTTCTATAGCTCCTTTCTCGTGATGACTCTCAACATGTAACATGGAACTTGCCTCTTCTTCTCTTGTTGGGTTTCTTGTTAATGACTCCCAGTTGCTTGTAGTGAACCTTTCCACTTCTCGGTCTTGTGTTGGTCCACCTATACAAACTCCTTTGAGTTCATTCTTTGTAGTTATTGAATAATATATGGGGAGTCAAGACTAAAGGGATTACTTCATAGTCTAGTCCATCCTCTCCTTTGGATGTTTCTTCCAGCCTTCCCTTGCTAGATGAGATCATCATTGTTGGTACTTCATCTTGAGGTGTACGACCTAGCAATTCTTCTCCTTCCATAATGTAGTGATGCCCAGATTTGACATGATATTGTTCATGTGGATGTACAACAATTTGTTGATGATGGTAACAAACCCTCTACTACATCGTTTCCATATTTTCTTTGATGTTTTGTTTCTTGGTGATCTCATGCTTCTAGTTCTACATTGATCATGGTGATGCATGTACCTCTCATTTTGATGTAGATAGTTTGCTTTTATGCATATTTTCTTTCCATTCACGGTTTTCTGGATTATAGTAACATGATCCTGGACACGTTAATCAATATGTGTGATATTATGAGGATGATGTGCTCACAAAAGTTGTCTCAGTGTTTTGAAACTTGTCCACAATCCAAAAGGAAAGATGACTTAGTACTTGCACACATTCTGAGATTATTGGTAGCAGTAAAGGGACCACAAATGGACATAGTCTAGAATCTCTGAGCTCATCATTATGACTGGAAAAGATAGAAAAGGCTAAAATATGACCAAGCTACTCATGTGCTGGCATTTAAAACCAAACTAGGATTTCTAATGATAAATATGTTGTTAGGCTCAGTGATGTGTTGTTATTAGTTAGAAATTTGTTATAGACTGGCTAATGTTGTTCCATTTGATATACGGAACAAAACTTCATTTCCAGCCACAAATAAGAATATACTTTATGACAATGAATTTGAAAGGAAAATGGCAAGAATTTCACGTGGATCTATTCACTTAGCAGCCTATATCCAAATAATTACACTAGAATTAATTCTCAAGTTTGATATTATTGCATGTCAAACCAATTTGTCTAAGAACTAAAAAAATACATAGCTTTTCATGGATGTTTGACATCTAGGAATATTTACACTCCATTTGTAAATCATTATGAAATTGTAGCATTCATCATACAATGTTACACTGTAGCTACATAATATTTTATTTATTGTGTCATATAATTGAAGTATGTCGTACTTGTTTTGACAATTAGATCCCTACTATTCTTTTAGCTCATTCTCTTGTATCCAAAATAAAATTACATATAAAGCAATCTCTATCTTAATCTGAATTATCTATATCGCAAAGTTTGTAATAGATCCACTATGGCTTAAATATGGAAAGAAACTGCTCAATCTAACCCAAGCAAGCTTGATCGAGAATGATAGCTCCAATGTGCATTGCTTTTTTCAGTGTTGGGTGATCTCCATGTTTTCCATTTGGGACAAACTGCCATAAAAGTCAAAGAAAATCTAAGTGACACATATGTGAATCAAGACATGGTGTGATGCATATCTATTTTCTCCAATCTTAAGAAGTTGGATCTTAGGAAATTTTCTACGCATTGTTTATGCATGTTGGTCCTTCATAATAAAAAATATATTTCTTTTGCTTCATCAAAATATTTTTCTGTTTGTGCAACTTCAACAATAATAGCTTTGAAAGCAAGATTCAAACTATGAACTGCACATGGTGTCCCAAACATATGTTCATTCCTACTCAATGATTGCATCAATTTCTTTCTATGACCTTGCATTGTTTGTGATAACTTACATGGTGTTTGAAGCATAGTCACCATACAATGTTGTTTGGGATTCCGTTATTTATTTTTTCAATAGTTTTATGTATTGTACATATACAATATGGTCAAGGTATGATTGCTTGTATTGTATCTATATCTATATTGAAAGTTACAACCAAAAATGTGCCCTATACAAGTTTAGGGAAAGTCTCCCCTAAAATTATTGTTAAAAAAATAAAAAAGGCCTCAAAAATATTGATTTAATGGGTCTTTATGGCATAACCTCTATAAAATTTTATAGCACAGCCACATACTTAATTTTTTCTACTTATTTTTTATAATTTCTAGCATTTTGGAAAATTCACATGTTTTTCATTTTGTGAGTTGTAGACACCTACATATTTGCTATATGGTATCTTTTAGGAATACATATTTTTTGTATGTATGAGTATCCATATTCATATATTGTAGCCATGATTTTAAATCTAAATTAGTTTTGTAAGTCTTATCCATTCATTGAATGTTCTTTTCTTCATTTGAAGCATTTATTACACTCAAGAAGAATGGACTTGAAGGAGACATACTATCAAATTTATTGATGGCTCGTTTGTTGTATTAGTCCACAACAACTTCTCCTTCTATAGAGTGGTGGTGCATACTTTTTCAAATTTTGTCACTTGTGACCAACAAGTGCTTCATTCACCACTCTAAACACAACTCTCCAATAAAGAGACATAATACTCTATAAAGGGAATACCACATGCATGTATGGAAGGTTTAACTCCACTATCTATTTCTTCACTCCTACCATCAATCTAACATTCTTTATAAGAGTTTGGCATTCAATATCTTTTAAGCTTCCTCAATTGTTGAGGAAACTTTTTTCCCATTCTTTTAACCTACGAGAACATGCTTGCTCCCCCTCCTTTCTTCCCTAGCTAACTATGCATCATCATGCTGCTTTTGAAATTGTGCCTTAATCTTTGGGGTGATATATTACAAAACTCAACCCCATTGTTAGGAATCCAAAGAAACAGGGCTTCACCCCTTGAATATGAATCTAAAATTTTCCTTGCAGCTATGCAACTCCATAAGTAGTTTCAACTTTCCACCTTATTTTTCTCCTTTTTCTCTATCTTTCTATGACACACTTCCATAGAGGGGAATCAATGGGAAATTTCTATTATTTTTCTCACCATTTCCTCTCCCTTTGCCACTTCTTCCACCATGATTTATATGATCATACCCTCCCCAAGATGATGAATTAGATTCTATCAACAGAATACATGAGAGTGTGAAACAAAAGAACAAGTAAGATTTTTTAGTGTTGTAATGTTGGAAAAAAATTTGTTCCTCCCTTCAAATCTTCTTACTAAAGTTGTTTTTCATTGTTGTTCTACCAAACTTGTCCACCCTAAGTTGTTCTCAATTCTATTGTCCAAATATTCTCTCCAAAGTATGAAACTGAAAAATGAGATGAATTGGTGTTTCAAGTGCTTTTGTAGGGAGCGAAGGAGAAAAAAATTGATAAATAGGGTGCCCATCCCTTCTTAAATTCCATTTGGTGTGGGGAGGCCATGTGGACCCACTCTACTTGTTCCCTCCAAAATTAGTAACGTATTTTACAACTTTATTTCTTATTTTATACAGGAAATGTTTCTCATGTTGATTAGTGCTTTGTCCCACAAATTCTGACATGAATCAATAAATATGCATTTCAAATACAAACTGGAAACTCGTTTGCTAGTCTAGGATGTTTATTCCAAGGGTGCAAAACTATCTAGGATTGATTTTTTTATTTTTAATATATCATTGTCATTAAAATAAGTATTATATTTATTCTTAATATGCCTTGAAATTCTAATGTGTCTAGTAAAAATAGTACTTTTATTATGTATGCTATGATAATCTAATTCACAAATCGAGGTCAAAGCTTGGAAATCAATCTAATATTTTCTCTAAAATATTTCTAACAAAGTAAAGAGGTTCTCAAACTTTCATTCTTGAATGTATCTCATGTGGTTGACTATTTCCAAATTTGGCGACATATTGATCTTAAATTATGTGTTATTTTCTTGAAGTCAGAATTTATGGGACTCACTCTGCTCTTGTTTTTACATGTTCTACTTATGGGTGCAAGTCACGATCAGTTGAAGAAAGTTTAACATGTTTAATATGTAGGGTTTGTAACTTACCATTTAACCCTTGATACATGTTTCCTTGCAAATGAAGGTGCCACCTTGCATGAAATTCCATTGAAATCACCAATAATTGTTGCATTGCCAGCCAAAAAAAATTAAGTTTAGATATATATATTTCTATGATACCTAGTTTGTTGTTCGTGTTCCAAGAAAAAACCAATGAGGAGAAATGGAAAACCTAAAAACTTATAAGACAATGTCAATTGTATTTTCCTCAGTAGATGACCCTCTAATTGATAACAATAAGAGAGATTCCAAACTAACTCTTACTAGTGCAGGGGTGGGGCCACCTATATCACATGTTACTAGTAAATCTTGAGTTGATGGAACCAATTTTGTTTAAACATAAATTGTTTTTAACAAATCCTCCATAGGAGATACATGTGCTCAAGTTATAGGGGTATAGTGGGATATATCCATCTATACAAAGACATTCCCTACCAACTAATCCTTTAAGCATTTTATTTGGATTGTCAACTTCAATAAAGGCATATCAAAATGAAATTATATCTCCTATGGTTCAAGGTTCATATGTGGTAGTCCCATCATATTTGGAACTTCACGACAAGGAATGAAAAGATTCAAATCTGGAAAATGGTTTCATTGTTTCTATTTCATCCAAGGTTAATATTAATTATCAAATAACAACAAAGGAGATATCTAGGAAGGTGGCATGGGAGAATCAAGGAATAGCAAAAAAGGAAATGAAGTCCAAGGTTTTTGCAAATGAGAAACTTTTAGGGTACAAGAACCAAGAATGGGTTTTCTTTAAAGAAGACATTCCACCTTCTCCTCCTGATCATCAAAGTATATTCTTTTTTTTTATCAAGACACTGTGTGTTAAAGGGGGCAGTCTATGAGCATTCACAACTCTTTCACATCAATTATTATGGAAGTTTTGACAAGTCACTAGGAGGGTACCTCTGGGGTGATTTGTTTGACCAAGTAGGTTTTTTCTTCATGTATTTCTCTTATTCCATAACATTCTCTTGCTATCTTGTAGACTTTGCATTTACATAGTAATAATTGGCAAATTCTGATGTAACAACATACAAAAAACATCCATAATTCTCGTTACTTTTGTAATGAGCCCTCAAAATCACATGTTCTTTGTTATACACACTGTTAGGGTAGCCTCACAATATCAATAAGACAATTACCTTTAATGTTGACATTACCTGGTGAATGTGAAGGAAAAATATGTTTGTGGCATAGGTGCTTAAAATGTACACAAAAAGATGGAGTGCCAAAAGAAACCTTGTGAGTAGTCATGTCTGATGCTACATGGGGTTTATCCTTTGGAAAAATCGTAGCGCTTAGTTTCTCAAATCATGCTAAAACAAGTAGAATTACAGGATGTGATCATTCATTACATTGAGACTGTATTTTCTTTTATTTGTATACCACTAAATTTAGCTTTTTTATATTTTGCAAGTAGATTTCATGTTTTTTTTTTGACCTTGTGATTCTTACATAATTTTTGTAACTCTTGGTTTTTCTAGAGTACCCATAATTGTGCATGATAATTAATGGCTATTCCATAGTAATATATTGGAGATGCATTTTTCCCAAATTCAATGTGACATGTTTGGAAGTATGATTGCATGCTTCTGATATTCCTCCATCAATGTTCTACCTGCGCATTTTCCACCTCAAAATTAGCGTTCCATGATCCACATTAACAAGATTGGCTCAGAAACAAAGCTACAGAGGTACTTTATGATACAAATTGTACATATGTGTAGATGTTTTCTAATTAATATATGCATATCATACCTATGGTGTAGGACCCCCTAGATCTAAACTAATTTTCATTTTGATGCAAATGAACAGGTTGCAGATAAATTGGAAATGGTTTTTAGAGAGGATTTTAATTTTCTCAGACAAAAAATCGATCCTTTTACTCCAGTATAAAGGTTATTGAATCAAGGAGGAAAATTGCAGAGCTTGAAGGCATGTTGCATAAAGAGAGAGTTGAATTTGAGGTTATATTATAGATGTTTATAAAGGATGTTTAGTGTAGTTTAGGTTTTATAACATGATAGTATTCTAGAATAATATTTCCACTTAATAAAAATTTCCATATTTTTTTATAGAAATTACTTTGTTGGAAATCATTTCTTTATAGGGTTCATTCTTTTGATGCAATTTATCAAATTCAAACAAGGTTTGTTGCAAGAGGCCATCATTAGTGTTCATCATGTTGGAACTTGGAAAACCTGTTGCTGATATTTCAAAGCTAAACAATACAAGGTGTCTTCTTCTTTATGAAGCCTATGAATAGGATCATCATCGTTTCCATCTAAATTCATCTCTTAGAGTGAAACATTATCTTGCCAAATTGGAATCCAGTCCACTGTAGTATTTTAAGAATCCACATAAGGAATATGAATCTAGTATAAATGGAAAAGTTGGAGACTATCATGGTACAGTAAAAAATAGTAACAATTCTTGTGGTGGTTTTGGCATTCTAACAATAGAGCACACACACTTCATGGTTGATTGAAATCGTTTGGACAAAGATATCTGTTTTGGGAATCTTTAGTTCAAAGATATCCAAGATGATGACAAGCATGTTTTAAATAATGCATCTCGGTAGCTTTCCATGATTAGTAATGTGTGAAATTCCTACTTGTGTGACCATTTAGAGGGAATTGGGACTGCGAATGGAAAATTAAATTAAGGCATGGAATTTATTAAATTGGGAAAAGGTAAAACAACCCCAAATATCTGGATGATGTGGAAGGAGATCCAAACATTAGAGATTCATTCAATATAACTAATGGTACCATGTTTCATACTTTTGAGATGGAGAATGGTGAATGTGATACCGTTATCAATGTCTCCGAGATGATGCCTTTTGAAACAGTTGATAATAGGGATAATACAAACAGTTTTGATGAAGATATGGCAACCTGTTGGAAACTATCAAAGAAAGATTCTTGTATCATGGTTAATCTGTCAAATACATTAGATGAAAAATGGATAGGTGAAGACCAATTAGTAAAATCTCACACTATATTTGTGACATCGCAAGGGAAAGAAGTTGGTTCTTCCATTTTGGCTATTGTTGCCAATGGCAGTGAATCTGCAAATAGAAAAGATTTTAATCTGGTTCAAAAAATTGCAATAGGAAACTCGATGATGTCCAAATATGACTAGAACATGGAAAATAAAGGTGGAATAGAGGTTCCTAAGAAAATCATCCCTACCTCACAAGTAAAATCATTAAATCTATCGAAAGAGTTTGGAAGCTGCAATGGGGCTCCAATGTCAAACTTACCAAAAAGTTACAGCAAGAGTTTACAAGAAAATTTATTGGGTTCTATTAGAGTTGACTCTCAAAGATGCTATAGTCCTATGTTTGTCTCATCAGTCAGTGACCTGGGTGGTAATGCAGAGGGTAAGATTCTTTTACAAACTAGTGCCAATGATATGGTTATTGTTGTTTATGATGATGGGCCAACAATTGTAATAGCTTATGCACTAATCTTGCAAGAATATTAGGATTTCTTATATGACAAGGTACCTGATAGTGGGAAGTAAAAGGAAATAGATAGGGATAAAGGAAAGGAATGTAATCCTTTATTTGGTATGCGTGGAGTTGTTTCAAATCCAGTTTAGTTGTCAGATGGTTCCTTTGACTCGAGTAAAGTTCTTTCCAAAGAGATAAGTTCAGGATATGAGGATATTTACACATATGGCTCCAAAGTGAATGGGATTTCAGATTCATCACTATATAGAAAAGATTCATGCCAAAATATCCTTTCGTGATGAGGGTCCTACCAGAAAAGTTAAGTACTTGGTAACCCTTTATTATGCAAAATAGTTTGATGCCCTTCGGAAAAAGTATTGTGCAATAAAGATGGATTTTATATTGTCACTAAAGTGCTGCAAGAGATGGGGACCTCAAGGAAGAAAGAGAAATGTGTTTTTTCCAAAATCCTTGGATGAAAGATTTATTATTAACAGAGTCACTAAGACATAATTGGCTTCTTTATGAAGTTTCCCTCATAATATTTCAAATGTTTGTGTGACTCATTATGTTTTGGAAGCCCCACATGTTTGGCAAAGATCGTTGGTATTTATCAGGTTGGATACTCATATTATTGTGTATTCTATATTTGACAATTACCTTTTGCATACTCCTAGAGAGTTTACCACACTTTGCTTCCTTCATTGTGTGTGTGCATGCTACATAATGTGCTTATCTTCCAAGTCACTATAAAGAATGCAAAAGGTGGAAAAGGGTTCAAGATGAACTGATGGTAATGGAAAATTTGTTGTTTGGAATAAATGTAACATGGTTTTATGACCTCAAAGGTTCTGATTTCTCCCATTACAATGTAGATTCATATGGCAACAACAAAGTTTTTCTGGACCAGAATCTCTTATAGACCATACTAACTCTCCAATATTTCTTGGGAATAAATCCAAACATCATTTGGAGAGAGAAGTCTGCAATGATACTTCATTTCTTGTGGTAAATATAGTTTTCATTTTTCTTAATCAACCATAATTGTAATCTTGGTTTCAATTTTTTTGTGAGCTAGTCAGTTATCATGATTGTGTGCAATGTGTGTTTGCAGTCAATTGATGTCATGTATTATTCATTACTTGTTGGAGTTTATGAAAAGCATTGTGAGATGGTTTAGGTAATAATAGACTTATACAATGCTCATTTTTGGTCAAATAGACTCATACATTTTCTTTGAAATATATTTTCTCATATTTGATTTTCCATCTTAGGTAACATTATCAATAATTTCAGCTACTTTGGTCAAAGCATGTATCTATTAGCATTTCGGAGATGAATACACTAACTTTTTTTTCTTCATTTCAAATTTCAATACATGAAGTTTAGTTTACATTGGTGATAAAGCCAACAATTCTTGCTATGATGTGTTTGATGCAATGAAGTTGCCTAATGATGATAGCCTAATGATTGTGACAGTATTAAAATTAAAAAAAATGAGCATTCTTTACTAGAGGTACATGCTCTTGATATTGCACTTTTATGATAGGACCAAGCAACAAGTATTGGAAGTAAAATATTTCTTTGTTTGTAACCATTGTTTATGTAAATAGGTCATGGGTTCCTTAATTTGAAGCGTTAGGAGAAGCTCATTTTAAGTTCCTCATATGGATCTAGCTATCACTTGAAGTAACATGTGCCCATCTTATTTTTCTTGTCCTTTAAATTCTTCTGATAATATCTTCTAGTTGAATATTTTCTTTCATTTGTTAGACCTATTATCTTCAATTCTCTACTATTGAACTTGTTTTATGTCATGAATAAATAATTCTGGTTGATTTTAAAATGCCTCCTTGACTTAGTTTTTCCAACCAACTAAATTTAAGTGTATTAACACCATTTTATGAACTCAAAACGTTTCTAAATTCATCAATGAAGGTGATATGATTTTGTTTGTCCTTGATGAGAAGTATAAATATGTTTTCTTTCATATTTTTATCCTTTCAATGGCTAGTAAATTTTAAGTAAGTTTTGATTTCTTGTTTTTTTCCATTAAGGTAGACTGGCCTTTTGGTCTTTATACTCACTTCGTGTCCGTGCTTTGAAGCGATGCGCTAGAACTATGCATGGTTGTTAGTTGGAGCCAATGGTTATCAAGAAATAGTGTGAGCTTTAAACATGTTGCTCCATTAATGGGAACATGTCTTGTCACAGTTCATTAGATTGGTGGTACTATGATTTTGGTCTTTATGCTCACTTTTGTGTCCATGCTTTTCTATGGATAGAAATATGCATGGTTGTTAGTTAAAGATAGTGGTTATCAAGAAATAGTGAGCTTTGAACATGCTTCTCCATTAATGGAAACATATCTTGTCATAGTTCATTAGATTGGTGGCACTACGGATAGTCAGAAATTGACCAATCCCAACATTGACCAATGCCATTTTAATGTACTATGGATGCCATCTCTGTTTAATGTACTTTAAACATGTTCAAATTAGTAGATTTCATTGTTGGTTATTATTTTTCTTATCATCTATATTTTTCCCACTTTAATCATAAATATATGGATCTTTTCGTTATTCCCCCAGATCTATTCTTGCATGTCTAATTCTTTAAAGGGTGTTAGCCCAATGGAAGAGCACTTGCTTTACAAGCAGGAGGTTGGTGGTATTCCATCGTTCCCTGATATTCAAATAGAATGACGATGATTAGATTTTTGTGATGGAGGCTATTTTGACTATCACCAATGAGCTTATGGTGATATTTTTCGACCCTCACCAAAATATGAAATGGTGACAGTCAATGAATGCCACCATATATATGCATCAATAATGATGGCTATGAAGGTCCATCACCATAAATCATCGATGTTCATATGAAATGGTGACGGTCAATGAACATCACCATATATATATATATATATATATATATATATATATATATATATATATATATATATATATATATATATATATATATATATATATATATATATATATATATATATATATATATATATATATATATATATATATATATATATATATATTCATTAATATTGACGATTATGAAAGGTCTATGACAATAAATCATTGTTGTTCATATGAAATGGTGATGATCACTATCTGTCATTATAATAATTATTCCTAACGGACCTTGAATGTCACCACAACACCTATACTTATGGCATGCCACCATTGGTGATGTTCAATTTTTTGGTGACGGAGGCTAAGGTTCATCACCATTGCTCATATGAAATGTTGACAGTCACTATCTGTCATTATAGAATCATTATTGGTGATGAACCTTGAATGTCACCATAACACCTATCCTTTTAGCGATGCCACCTTTGGTGATTTTCAATTTTTGATGATGGAGTCTCTTTTGACCATCACCAATGAGCTTATGGTGACATTTTTTGACCCTCACCAATGGCCTTTTTTTCTAGTGACTACTAAAAGATTTATCATCTGGATATAAGAGTTTGCTAAGAGTAGTAATTGCAGGAAAGGACTATAATTCATGCAAAGGACAAATTATCTTTAACATTCTAGTAGGAAAATAAGAATTTATCCATGCAATTCGAAAAAATGTCAACTACAAGATAATCCATCGATGGAATGAACCAGACCACAAAGACATAGTGTTTAAGGATTTGTGGGTAACTGATATCATGATTAATGTAATAGATACTAGATGGTTATGTTGAACTTAATATGATATTTATTTGTAAGATTATTTTTGAAAAATGGAAAAAGGATGGAATCCTGTACAACCATTCAGTGAGGGGTGAACACCCTCATGAAACATTCAATAAAATTAAATGTTCACTATTTTCTCCCTGTGAAGTTTCTATGATATATCAATGTTCAATGATGTGTTTTCCTATTGTTTCATTCTAATGATGTTTCTTCCTTGCATGACGTGACATTTACATGATGAGGATTGTGATTAACTCACCCAGTTAGAAGAACCATGAAAACGATGAAAGGTTATTACAAGAAGCTTATGATATTATACTACAACAATGGTTTTTATGTTATGTGACTTACTATTCCATTCCTAAAGTTTACTTTATGTAATGATGATGATTTGATCTAGTCATTAAGGAATATGGAATAGTGAACTTGGATTACTACATGTTGATAAATTGTGTAAAAAAAATTCTAGTACTATGTACTTTTACACGAGGTTTACTAGGGGATGTTACAATTGGTATCAAAGAGAAACATTGTAGCACTAGCACCTTTTGGGAATCCATAAGCGGAAAAGAATTAGATGTATGATGCTAGTGGGCATCAACTCAGGTATGATCCTAATAAATCTACATAACGACATATGTCGTAGACTACATTTGACATGAGACAAATGATGCACGTTAATAACCACATTAAAGAATAGTTAGTGGTAATGTCTTCTTTAAACTATGCTCATGACATTTAAATATTTATGTGGATAAGAGGCAATAAAACCCCAGTTACATTTATGAATAATCTTAAACACTCACTAGTGATATTGCGGATTAAATACTAACCTTTGCATGCATACTATTACAATAATGATTATGGTGCATTTAAAGAACATGAATAAAGTTACAATGCACTGCTTATCAAAAATGAATGTCCTTGGAGAGGACAATTGAATGTTTTAAAAGACATTGAAAGAACCCCTTTCGATGTTAAAGAGTGGTTAAAGATAAACAATGAGTCAAGTGATAGGACTTTCCTATAATGGCTAAATGACGATTGAGTCTAGTCATGGATTTGGATTGAATTTAAGATGGTTGGTAGCATTGGTTATGTTTTCATGACTAATATACATGAACGGTTTTGATTAAATATTATTACAAGTTGTCAACAACAGGATTGTGGAATTTTACTTCATGTTGTTAGCCTATTGGTGGAGATACATTGTTGAATTTGTGGTCGTTTTGATTTTTACCATAATTGTTATCAACACTTACACATTAATGATAAATCAATTTTTTATATGAATAAAGCTTTATATATGGCTTTGTACATAATAGTATTGTATGCAAGAAACTGCAATGATTGTGAATGTGACTACTGGTTTGGAAATGCATACATATGGCTGAAAGTTCTTGAAGGTTACACAAAAGTTAGATCACGATACAGTAGTGTCATTAAAGTAACTAATGCATTGTTATGTTGGGACTTGTGGCTTTGCATATGAACATGGACAAATGATAAGTGGCAGGATGAGAGCAACCAATAATATTTGATAGCATTATAATATACAGAATTGTGTGAGATAAATTATGTATGTTCTACTAGCTTAATGATAAAATGAGTAGTAATAAGATGTTGTTGATTACCTTTTTTGTTCAATCTTTAAAACTTTATAATTTGATGATTTAATGATGATGCTAACTGGTATGCATCCTACATCTATAAAATATGTCAATTCATTATTTACAAATTTATCCAATGCATGTGAATGTTGCGGTAACATTACATTAAATTTAATCAGTTAAATCTATTATGTTGTGGACATGTGTTGTCTCCATTGTCATCACTAAACAAAAATCGTGATGGTGTTAAATCTATTGGCATTATTAATTTGTTTAACCAAGAAACATCTGCGTGATTTACATGAATTTGGTAACGTTGCATAATGATTGATGATTAGATATATATGCATAAATGAAGAGTCATTTTACATGAATTAGTGACTATGGTATTTTTGAAGGTCTTATTCCCTTATCTATTGATTGGAAACAACTTTATGGAAACGTTGTTTTAAAGTTCCTTGGATGTAGCCTCATTTGTTATCCATGGAAATGGTTTATGAAATATTGATAAGATCGATACCTTTCTACATTATTGAAATATTGATTGATGAGATATTTTGTAAATAACAATATTATGGTAGAAGATATGGTTTTATTAAAAACAATTTTGACAAATGTTGTTGATGTGATTTAGAAAGAGTAACTTAGTGGCAGCGTAATAACCCGTGATAGGTAAGATGTTGAAATGTGATTTTCAATTGCAAAGAAGAAGGTATAGTGTTATGACATATAGGATATGGAATTTTTTTTCAAAATTACGTGATGGTTATTATGTAGAAAATTTGAAATGAATACCAACTGTATGATATGAAATGTCAGCTATGAAATCTAGTATATTTTACTTTTATAGATTATGGGACCCATGCAGCATGCTTAGGTTCAATTATGAATGCATGATGTACCTAAATCCTTTTTGCTTTAAATTTAATATGCATATGGTCAGTTATGTAAATTATAGTGGGAAAAGGAGCTAAAGAGAATTTAAGATGCCAAATAGTTATGTGACAATTTTGAAAGACCCAAGGAGGGTTGTGAGTTGATGGAAGTTGCATGTCTAGATCTCCTCTCCCTTTAGATAGATGATCTCAGTAAAGGGAATGAGTTGGCCAAGATGGTGAGAGGTATAAAATCTTGAGGCAACTCTATTGTTTTTGGATCCTATTGGAGGAGGCGTAGAGAGTGAGTTGTTGAGCTCTAAATTCCTCATAGACAAGACTATTGTCATTGATGTATGTGATGTTATCTGTTGTTGGTTGGCATTGATGTCAACCTGGTAGCATGGGTTATAGGAGAGTTGGTTAACACATGCATGTTTGGTTGTAGGTTCCTTGTACATGGATTAGGTGTTTCATTGTTCTTAGCATGTTTACTAGCATGGAGATGTGAGGATGGAGATGTGACTTGCAGATGATGCATACAAAGTGTGAGGAAGGATGTCATGTTCCTCATGATCATGTTTTTGTGATCATGTTGTTCCATAGAGTTGGAAGGTGGTCTATTGCACTTACCATGACGATCAATTGTGAAACAATGGTTCATTGCTAGTAGAGAGTATATATGTGATGATATCCTTGTTCATGATGTTGCTGCAAGAGTTAGAGTCAAGGAGCCTTGCTGATTAGGTCTCCATGTCCTGGATTAGGTAAACATGTTGATGATATGATATATATGACTTGGAGATGATATGCAAGTGTTGAAGGATGCTTGAGCTAGTTGAATAGGTCTTAGAGGATGTCTAACATGCTCTACAGCTACATATTGATGACAGAGTTGGTATGGAGCAAGTTGATGGCCCAGGTATTGTGTATTTATTGGTTGGAATTTACAGTAACCTAGTTTGACTTGTGATGATTTTGGTGATGTGGCAATGACTTGGTCAAGTGTTGTAGAGGTACCAATGGCTTCCAGTGTTCCTAAAAAGGCTTTCCAAGCTCTCGATTAATATTGGGTAGGATCTAAGGGAATTTGATTTGTTTTTTCCCATCCTATGCCCCTACCGCAAGGAGATAAGTTTGTGCATGTGGTCAAAGAGATCTAACCAGATGGAATAAAGCTTATCCATGTAGTTGTAGCTGAGATCCAACAATTTTATGCATGCGGTTGAGAGTTTAGCTAGAAATTCTATGGATTCTTAGCGCAACTCAGCTAATTTTGGTATTTTGGCGATGTTCTTGATCATAACTTTCCAGTATATGGTCAAAAAAGGTAAGGGAGCTTCTAGAAGTTGGTTAAACTTGAAAATATCCATCATTTAATGGAGAGAGTGGCTTGATGAAGTCAAGGAGTTACATCTGATCAAATTCAAATCTGTGAAAATAATTGTTGAGTGTTTCATTACCTGTAGCATTTACTGAGTTAACCATCATAGAAAAATGATAAAGAGAGGAACGTTTTGAGCCTATTTATTTGGTTCCACTAAGAGTGTGATATTATGAAATTGAGAGGGAATTGAGAGTGAGTAGAGATTGTAGTAGCTTCTCACATAGTTTTGCAGTGTTTTATCATAGGGTTGTATGCAGAAATCAGGGATAGAATTGAGAATAAAATTTAGAATTTATTTATTACAAGTGCCAAATAATTGGAAGCTTGTGGTGTGTTAGAGAGTATAGTATTGGTGTGCAAAGAAGAGAATAATTTCCCTCCTTAGGGAAAAGTTTTTGGCCAGATTTTTTGTGCAGAACGATGGTGTTGTTGATTTGCTTATGTTGAGTAGATTGAGAACCCATTTTTAAAATATATGAAACATGATTCGCATGGAGGAAGTGAAGGCGTGTAGAATTCCAACTAGATAGTGATTCAGTGGATTCAGTAGAAGGAACAAATTTATCATCTAATAGGAGTTGGATAGTCCAATGGGAGTTGGGAAAGGATTGTTGGTCGTGGGGGCTTCCAACGGATATATTTCCGTAGATCTGTGAGATAAAAAATTTCCTAACTAATAGGTTCCAACATACTGTGAAGGAAGCCAAGTCTTCTTGTTTATGGTTGTGAGCTAATACATGTAAAAAAAATAGCAGATTAATAGAAGAATTGAGGAGCGCAACAACAATAGGATGGTTTTCTCACAAAAGGGTTTCGACCAGAGTTTATTGTTTCTTTCATGTTTTATTAGCTAATATTGTGGATTTTTGTTATAAATTGTTAATCTGGAATAAATTTATAAAATATATATAAAAACCATCACTACTGATTCACTCATCCCCCTCAGTAGTGATCTAGTTTCCAACAAGGATGCTGTTAGAGGAATAGGTTGGATGTTTCTTAGAAGAATATTATATTGGGCCCGATGTGTTCATTGGAATTCTAAGCTAGTTGGGAAGTGGAATTCCAAATTTAACCTTGTGTGGTCAGTAAAATCCTAGGTTGGTCCTGGTGTGGTCAGAGATCCATAGGTGGACCTAGTATGGTCTCTATCCAAGAACTATTATAGATGTGAAAATGGCTCAATATCATTGTGGAATATAGTTCTGATTGATTGGGAGGAGTATCATTTTTCCCACTATGGTTCTCATAGTCGAAAAAATCAACTAATCAATTATGTGTTGTGTTAAAAAATAATTTTCTATATGATTGTGTAAGAATTTTATGTACATATTGACAAGAAAGGAACCTAATGCTTGAAAAGAAATTACTGGAAGTGTAAGTTACTTTATTGTATTACCTATCATGTGGATGTCTTTAGCGGGGACTAAGATAGTATGCACTTGATGCATCTATTAATCATTTTGATGATTAGAGAGTTAGGCCCTCTCTGAGTACTCATGGAAGTACTGTGATTAAAATATCACCTGACATTTCATAAATAAGTAATGATTCAAAATATTACAACTACTATTATTATATTGAATTTTTTAATCATACATTACAAGGTGCTTTCAATGGAGGCTATGAAACCACCCTATGTTCTAGTTGTTGGGTTGTCGAACCACTCTTAGAGAACCTACGATAATCGATAAACCACTTATAATTAAAAAAAAATCATAAAGTGACATGATTTACAAGAATAAATGACAAGTAACAATAGGTTAGTATGGAGGCTTTGTTTTTGTTTCTATGAAACTGAATAATGGATAAGTGATGGAAATTAGAAATTACATACTTTTGTAGTTGTAAATTCTTATGAATATTGATCAAACAAGATTGTTTTTTCTTATTGGTATTTACTAGAATTAAAATCCTCCATTTTGAAGGGGAAGGATCCACTTTTCATTGTTTTGATTGTTATACCATGAGTAAAAGTTAATGATGAAAACCAAAGATGGTGTTATCTTTAATGGGGGCAATATGCAATATCCCTAGAACCCTTTGGCATCCATTATTAAATTATGTGTTAAGAAAAGGTAACCTTAAAGAAGTTGCTAAGGTTTGGAATGATTTATATCTACCATGGGAAGTATGTGCTTAAGAGGTTGGTTGCTTTGTATATTGGATAGTTTTTTCCTTTTTCATTCTTCACTCTTATTGGTAGCACTCCAGGGGCCATTTATAAGAAAATTGTAGGAGATCACGACATAACAGTGAATAAGATGTTGGGTATGGTAAGAAAAACATGACCATAAATAATGCGGTGACATCTTGTTCATGCCACATGTAATGATTTTCTGACCTTCTCTGTTAATCAAATATCTATCCTCAAAATGAAAGCGAGAGCATGACTCTTGAGTGTCTTACAACAAAGTGAAATATGGAACAAAAACCTCTAGAAGTATCCCTGCAAGCAGTCTGCATAGTGGGTCAACACGCTGGACAAAAGATAAGTACTCTTGAAAGAATAATAGTTTTCAATTGAATATTTTACGCATGTCCTTGAAAGAAAATAAAAGAGTGCATATGAATTGTAACATAAAAGATTAGCCATATTTAATTTTTTTGGAAAGATATCATGGTAAAAGAAAAATTCATTGTGTTAATCTTTTGGAAAAATAATCCATGTCATTTCTTTAAATGAATGATTGGATTTGCGTGAGAAAAAATAAAAAAATTTCCTTGGGAATATTTGCATGGATTTCTATGCATTAGAATTCTTGGAAAGAATATATTTTACATATGCATAAGATAATAGCTATTATGAATTTGATTTCTTGAAAAAGAAACATGTGTTTTCATGCACGAAAGAATAGTTATTATGATTTTGATTTCTTGAAGAAGAAACATGTGTTTGCGTGCATGAAAGCATAAATGTTATGCATTTCATTTCTTGAAAATAAACTCTTGTTTGTGGCATAAAAGAATAGATATTATGCATTTGATTTTCTTGAAAAAGAAACATGTGCTTTCATTCATGAAATAATAGTTATTATGCTTTTGATTTCTTGAGGAAGAAACATATGTTTTCATGCACTAAAGAATAGCTATTATGCATTTGATTTCTTGGAAAAGAAACATATGTTTGCATGCATGAAAGCATAGCTATTATAATTTTGATTTCCTAGAAACAAAAATGTGTTTTTGAATGCTTGGAAAAATTGACTATTGTGTTAGAATTCTTGAAAATAATATGTGATTATTGAACCTTGAAACGAATTTGGGCTTAGACACACATAAATAACAATGAGTTTTCCTAGTCCTTAGAAAAGAATATATGTTGGGTTGCACAAAACAATAGCCATCATGTTAATTACTCTTGAGGATAATATGTTTTTATGTACATAAAAAGCTTAGCTATTGTGTTAGTATTCTTGGAAAAGAAAATGTGTTTATATGCATAGAAGTAAATGGATGTTGTGTTATATGTTTTGGGAAAGAAAAGTGTATAGAATGCAAAAGAGAATAATTATGGTGTTATAGAGATAAGTATTTATATGGACAAGGTTAATGATTGTTAGGCTAATTTCTTTTATAAAATAATATGAATTTACACGCATAAAGACCATCGTTAATGTGCTAGTTTCTTTTAAAATATGGTAGTTGCAGTGGTTGTTCCTTTCTAAAAGAATATGTATCGTACAATAAATAAGAGTTAGTGTGGAGTTTAACTTTGAAAAATTTATCTCTTCTTATGCAAAGAGATAGTGATACCCATGGAGGTTATTTTAAATATTATTATGTTCTTATGGGTAGATGTAGAATGTAAATGTTTCCTTTCCTCATGATACATGTGAAGAAGGGATAAGTGAGAATGCCATAGTAATATTTATTTATTCACCTTATGCATGTGAGTTATGGATGGATTGACATGTGTCATAACCATACATATGTAAGGAGAAACAAATCTGTTTTGGTAGTATGCTTTAATTAATGCATGTACACTGTTAATAAAGATGCATGTCACAGTAATTCATATTTGTTTTAATTATACCTGTGAAAAGATGCTTGAAGCATAACTAATAAAATATTTATTATTTTGATGTCAGAGTTTGGTGACAATATTAATTGTAGGAAAGGACTGTAATTCATGTGAAGGACAAATTATATTTAACATTTTGTCAGGCAAAGAACTAATTTTACATGTAGTTCAAAGCAATTTCAACTATAGGATAATCTACTAATGGGAAGAGTCAGGCCACAAAGTCATAGTGTTTGAAGATTTGTGGGTAAATGATATCATGATTAATGTAATAGTTTCTAGTTAGTTGTGCTAAAATTAAGACGATATTCCTTTGTAAGATTATTTTTGAATAATGGTGAATGGATGTACTTCCTTACAACCATTAAGTGAGGGGTAATCACCCTCACGAAGTGTTTAATAAATCTAAAAGTGTGTTGGTTTTTTCCTATGGGGTTTCCAGGTTATATCAATTTTCATTGACGTTTTTTCATATTGTTCCATTTTAATAATGTTACTTTCCCGCATGCAATTTACATAATGAAGTATATGATTAACTAACCTAGTTAAAATAACAATGAAAATGATGCAAGGATATAACAAGAAGCTTATGATATTATACTGCAATAACAGTTGTTATATTATGTGACTTACTATACCATTACTAAATTTTACTTTATATAATGATGATAATTTCATCTAATGGTCAGTTAAGGAATATGAAATAATGAATTCAAATGATTAGATGTTGGTAAATTCTGTAGAAAAAATTATAATTCTATGTACTTTAAATGAGGTTTACTGGGGGGGTGTTACAAAACACCTCAAGACAAAGAATGTGTCCATTAAATAAAAAAAATAAAGAAAATTTAAAAAGCTTATTTCAAATATTTTCATTGTAAAAAGAAATTGTTAAAATTAATTATTTAATTTCTTTACTATTTTGAAAGCTATATAGTCATATAAATTAAAATTGATTTAATGATACGAATCATCTTATTTTGCAAAATGATAATCAAATTAGTAATAAATATAATAGTAAATGTCACATCCAAATATATTTTAAAAATAAGAATTAAAATAATAATAAAATTATTAATTAAAAAAAGTTACAATATTTTAAGATTTTATCAATTCTTTGTGTGAATCATTTTTTTTCTATTAAGTCAAAATATGACACTTCCCCATTCATTCGATGAGGGATTCTTGGAGCTCTGCAACCTTAATGACCTTGTGGCCATGAGGTAGGCAACATGGAAAACCTCGAAAAACAAGCAGACAGGCACGGAAAGAAGTGAACAGGCAGTTCAGAAATGAAAGAGGTGACTAGGAGGGGACAGATCCCCTCCTACAAGGATGCGACAGCGGGAGAAGGAACCAGCAACAACAAAGAGGAGGCTGCACAAAGGACACCGGGACCAGTCTTGGGAGCATGCCAGCAAGAAAAAAGCAAAGGAAGATGTCTGCCCTACGTAGTGTAGAAACCGAGGTTTTTCATTCTGATGAACAAACTAGAAAGGTACAGAAGCTATATGAAGGAACATGCATTGATATGCAAGTTCATCAGAGTCTGGCCCTCAGAAAAAGAATTTACATGATGGATCTAGTAGAAATGGCAGCCACACGACCACATTAAACTGAAGCTGGGCACACGCAATTTCTTTACGGTAATCTTCTCAAACCTACAAGCAGAAGAAGGGGAGGGATAAACCCAAAATATGGACTACCAAGAAGAGATAGATCAGGAAGACGGGGGGAAAAAGTAGGATACCAACAACAATAAGCAGAAAGCTCAAGAAGAACCAGAAGAAAAAGGGAATCAAGAAACGGAAGTATACTAGGAGTATGAAGTAATGGAAGTAGATATAAATAAAAGGGATACCCAACCACAGAAGAGGAAATTTTAAAAAATTTAATGGATAAGTGGAGAAACCTGCATGAACGGTTTATCCCAGAGGAAGACAAAAAACTATACAAAGACATCTTCCAAAAATACAAAGAAAAGCAAGAGAGTGGGAAAACAGGGGTGAATGAACAGCTTGGAACACAACAGGATAATAGCCAGGAACATCAACACAAAGGGAAAGGGGGGAAAAAAGAGGACGGAAGAACCTACAAGAATCCATTCAAATAATGGGAGAAATGTTAGTCAACACAAGAAGAGTAGTGCCACTCTCAGTGGTCTTCCACCAAACAACCCAAAGGTCTCAATGATTATTACATCATGGAATATAAGAGGCCTTAACAGCAAGGGTAAGCAAAGATATCTGGCTGAGAGGATCAAAAATGAAAAACCTCAGATCATGCTACTTCAGGAAACAAAAATAACGGGAGCAAAAATGGAGGAAATTCTAAAAAAAATTAAACTGCATTATGTAAGTATGACAATAGATGCAAAAGCGAGTGCAAGGGGTATAGCAATACTATGGAATCCAGCAGAAGTAATTGCCGACCTATGGATAGGAATGTGAAGGATTCTATCAGGGAGATTCAGAATGGTAGGACATAAAGATTGGTTCCTTGTATCAGCGGTGTATGGGCCTCACATACCGTTTGAGAGAGAGGCCTTCCTAACACAACTGTGTCGAACGGGCAGCCTACACAGAAAAACTATGGGTGATAGCAAGTGTTTCCGGGAAAACTAGTGTCTTTTCGATCTGCTAGTCCCACTAAGATTGGCAGCTATCTTAGAAGCAAACAATCAAAGCAATTTGCGATTTCCTCTATGTATGATAGATAAGAGAGAAGCAAAGGAGCCAACCTAGATCTTCCGCTTAACTCCTTGCTTGATTTCTCTCTCCCTTGATAGAGCTTGCAACTCCTTTCCTACTTGTCCCGCATAGAGAATACCTGTAGAAACAAAGTAACAAAACACCATCAAAGCATCTCGATCTATTATATCATAAACAATGTAGAATCAGAAGTACATCGAACATACAATGGCATTCACAAAAAACAAGATTCACAAGTACACGATTGTCAATATAAACTTGAAACGGGAACTATAAACTCAAAACGGGAACTCTGGCCAAAAAACCCTAAAAAAACATCAAAAACAGTGCTAAAAATGAAAAGTGTGTATATTGGAACGATGATTTTATTTTTTAGGGGTCAATTTTGAACATGCTTTAAAAATGGTAGTGACTACGAAATTTACTACGAAATTTTCGTGCAAAATACAACTTCAAAACGAAAGTGATGATACTGGAACAATGATTTTTTTTTTTAGGATCAATTTTCAAACATTTTAAAAAATGCTAGTAAAACCAAATTTTTATGTGCCAAAAAAAGTTGTTTATGAGGAAAAAAACACATTAATGTTTTTGGTAGAATATCATTTTTCTTTCCTAAGTATAAATTCAACATGTTTTCTGGGTGGGCGAGCGGGCTTGGGCAGTTCTCAGAATCGCCCAACCCCCATGGTGGGTGGGGGGGTGCCAACTCACCTGCCCAACCCCCACACCCTCACCCCGGGCCCCTCCCCCCTCACACCCACCTTCCCCCCTCACACCCACCTCCCCCCCACATGCACCCCGCTCACACGCAACCACCCCCACACACCCACCTCCCACACACCCACACGCACCTCCCCCCCCACATGCAACTCCCCCCCACCCAACCCCCCCCCCCCCCTTCACACGCACCCTTCCCCCCCCTCTCGCCCACCCTCCCTCACACGCACCCACCCCCCCTCACATGCACCCTCCCCACTCGCCCACCCCCTCACACACACACCCACCCCCTCTCGCCCATCCCCTCACACACCCACATACCCCCTCACCCACCCTCTCCCTTGCCCTCCCCCTCATACCCTCACCCGCCCCCTCACCCGCCCTTGCCCACCCCCTTGCCCCCTCAACCGCCCTCACCCTCGGCCACGCCTACCCCACCCCTTCACCCGCCCTCGCACATGCACCCACCCACGCCCATGCCTAGGGCGCACCACCCCAGCGGCCTGCCTGCCCGCAGGCCCAGCTGGTGGCTGGGCGATTCTTGGAATCGCCCAGCCACCAGTCAGGCAGGCGGGCGGCCGCGAGGGTGGCGCAGCCCTGGCCGCGACACCCCGGTGGCATGCCCACCCTGCCAGCTAGTGGGTGGGCGATTCTGGGAATCACCCAGCCACCAAACAAGTGAGCAGGCAGGCTACCGGGGTGGCGCCAACCTAGGCCATGCCACCGCCACGGCCCACCCGCCCACCTGGCTAGTGGCTGGGTGATTCCGATCACCAGGGTGGCGCCAGCTTATGTCGCGCCACACCAACGACCCGCCGGCCCGCCCGACTGGTGGCTGGGCGATTCCCAGAATCACATAGCCACCAGCCGGGCGGGCCGACACCACCACGGCGACCCGCATGCCTGCCCGACTGGTGGCTGGGCGCAGGTCAGCTGCCGGGGTGGCACGGCCAGGCCGGCGCCACCCCGGCAGCTCGCCCACCTGCCCAGCTGGTCGCTGGGTAATTGGCTGGCGCCACCGCGCTGGTCCACCTGCCCGTGCGGTTGGTGGCTGGGTGATTCCTGGTTGGTGGGTGGGCGGGACGCCGGGGTGGCGCAGCCAGGGCTGGTGCCACCGCGGTGGCCCACCCGCCGGTGCGGCTGGTGGCTAGGTGATTCTGGGAATCACCCAGCCACAAGCCGGGCAGACGAGCAAGCCACCACGGTGGCACGGCCAGGGCTAGCGCCACCCCGGCGGCCCGCCCGACCATCCGGTTGGTCGCTGGGTGATTCCCGGAATCGCCCAGCCACCAGCCGGGCTGGGCAATTTCGGCCATCAGGGTGGCACCGGCCTGTGCTGCACCACCCCAGCGGCCTACCCGCCTACCCAGCTAATGGCTAGGTCATTCCTGGAATAGCCCAACCACTAGCTGGGCAGGCAGCCGGGCTACAGGGGTGGTGCGGGCTGGGCTGGCGCCACCCCGGTTGGTGGCTGGGTGATTCTCGGAATCGCCCAACCACCAGTCGGGCTGGACGATTCCGGCCGTCAGGGTGGCATCGGCTTGTGTTGTGCCACCCAGGCGGCCTGCCTACCAACCCAGCTGGTGGCTAGGTGATTCCCGGAATCACCCAGCCACTAGCCAAGCGGGCAAGCGGGCCGCCGGGGTGGCGCGGGCTGGGCTGGTGCCACCCCGGCGGCCCGCCCGCTAGCTTCGATGGTGGCTAGGTGATTCCTGGAATCACCCAGCCACCAACCGTGTGGGCGAGCAGGCCACCGGGGTGGCGCAACATAGGCCAGTGTCACCCCGACGGCCGGAATTGCCCAGCTCGGCTAGTGGCTGGGCGATTTCGGGAATCACCCAGCCACCAGCCGGGTGGGCGGGTGGGCTGCCGGGGTGGCACCAGCCCTGGCCACGCCACCCCGACAGCCCGCCCACCCGCCCAGCCACATTCCCGAAATCGCCCAGCCACTAGCCGCGCAGGCGGGCGAGAATCGCCCAGCCACCAGCTGCGTGGGCAGGCGAGCCGCCAGGGTGGTGCCAGCCCAGAAGGTGATGCGGCTTAGGCTGGCACCACCACGATGGCCCACCCGCCGGCCCGGCTGGTGGCTGGGCGATTCCCGAAATCGCCCAGCCACCAGCCAGGCAGGCTGACCGCGCCACAACCTTGCACCACCTCGGCGGCCCGACCGCCCGCGCGGCTGGTGATTCGGCGATTCCTGGAATCGCCTAGCTAGTGGTTGGGTGATTCCTAGAATCGCCTAGCCACCAGCCGGGAGGGTGGATGGGCCGCTAGGGTGGCGTGGCCTAGGCTGGCGCCACCGCGGCGGCCCGCCCGACCGCCCGACTGGTGGTTTGGCGACTCTGGGAATCACCCAGCCACTAGCCCGGTGGGTGGGTGTGCTGCCAGAGTGGCGCGGCCTGGGCTGGTGCCACCCCAGCAGCACGCCCACCCCACTAGCTGGTGGCTGAGCGATTCGGGGAATCACCCAGCCACCAGCCGAGCAAGGCGATTCCGGCCATCGGGGTGGCACCGACCTGTGCTGTGCCACCCTAGTGGCCTACCCACCCGCTTGGCTGGTGGTTGGGCAATTCCTATGCTACGACACCCTGGCGGCCTGCCCACCCACTTGGCTGGTGGCTGGGCAATTCCGGGAATCCCCCAGCCACTAGCCAGGCAAGCGTGTGGGCTGCCAGGGTGGCGTGGCTAGGGCTGGCGCCACCCCGGCGACCCGTACACCCACCCAACCACCAAGCAGGCAGGCAGGCAGGCCACCGGGGTGGCGCATCACAGGCCGACGCCATTTATGAGCCCCGAAAATGGATAATTATATGGGCTCATTCAACCTCCTAATTCGACTTAATCCACCATTTTCGTTAGTTTATTGCATGTTTTTTATTATATTTATGCTAATAGAGTGAATTGGGTTAGTCATTATGCCAACAAGTCTAATGGATGCTTTATGCAGATTTTTAGTCAATTTTGAGACAAAATCAAAGGTTTTAATGAGCACTTGGCAGCCAAATTCATAGAAGAACAAGGGAGAGGATTTGTAGGAAGGTTTCCCCTTCATTTATGGGCCCTTACCTCGAATTTCCCACCATCAGCTCAGAGTTCAAGGGCCACCAAATCGATTATCACAAGGGTAGCCGAGCAAGTGCTAGTAAAAGTGCTATTAACTACAAGTTTTGGCAGCCGAGTTCCTAATGTTTAGGAGGGTTGTTGGGGTCCTCAACTTGTATAAATAAAAGGGCTTAGGGCCTCATTTCAGTTAGTCACTTTGTAGGAAGAAATTAGCTAGTTTGTAGTTCGACTTTAATCATTTTCTAGGCAGTAGGTTAGCTCTACATTTCAGCACATTTTCAAGTTTTCCTTGTGGAGAGTTTTTGGAATGTAACTATTCTTTCGATCAATAAAGATGAATCCAACTTTGCACCAGCTCTAAATCTCTCTTAGGAGGTTGTAGCTCTTGGGGTTGGACCCATCTCAAGTGCCCAGTACCTCCTTTGTTTACCTTTATGTGTTTTTGCTGCATTCTTAGAATAAAATCTGCTATTTAGATTTAAATCTTGTTTTGTTATTTAGGTTGTTTTTGATGATTAAAAAAAAAGGCTTTTCATGTTCAGATTTAGTTGATAGGTTAATAACAGGGAAGATCTTCAGAAAAAGGGCCATCAAGCACCTCTGATTCACCTCTCCCTCAGTGGGATCAGCAGCTGGGATCAAGGTGACCTTGCTACCACCAAAAACACTATCTTTGCTTCGCCGTGCAACCATTAGTGTTCGATTTTTATTTACAGAAGTTGGTTACATGTTCAGATTCTTGATTGTTTCGTTGCATGGTTAGTATATATGGTTTCAGTACAAATAAACTTTTGTTCCATTTCTTTGCTGTTATCTAGGTCAGAATAGACTAACGTAACTAGGTCTTTGATTTTCCAAATCCTTGTTTGTTTCGTTTGAAAAACAACTTGCAGAGCACCTGTTATCCTTCTTTATCTGCCCATTCTCCATCAATCCCACCTGCTTCATCCTCTACTTAGAATCCTTGCCTTACGTTTTCCATTTGCTCACTCTGCCCTAAATTCCCATATTGTTGTGCAACATTGCTCTACCTCTCCTTGAACAAATCCAACCATCCTCACCACCTCTCAGCGCCATTCCCCAAGTCCTGGACATCCTCACACCCCTATCTCTCCTCCATACCCACTCCTTCATCTTTCTTCCTCCATCCATCCTCCAAAATCCCATTTCTGAACATCCTGTAGAAAAATTACAGACATCCTGTAGAAATTCCAGAATATCTTGTAGAACCCCTGCAAACTTCCTATAGAAGCTCACGAATGAGGTTTCTTGATAGCCAAACTCTATGAAACTCTCTAGAAGGGTTTTAGGGACCCCTTAGGCCCTCTTTGAACCTTCCTGACCTCCTCCATGCATTTCCTCTCGCCAATCCACCTCTGCACAGTCAAAAATAGTTAAATCGCATGCATGATAATTATGGCAACTTATTCAAAAATACAAAAAGATGTTTCTTTTCAGATTTCACTACAGAAGTATCTTAGTCACATGAATTTTACCTTTCTAAGAGTCAATGGCATTCCTTTCTATAGCTTTCATCATTTTTCTTACACCAGTATGGTTAGTCCGTAAAACTAGGGTTTACTAGGGTTTGCATTTCCTTTCTGCTTTTAGTTTCTTTTTGCAAGTAGATTAGCCTCCTTTGAGTTAGCTTTCATCCATCAATTAAAAAGCTTCTTCTAAGAGCTCATAGAAGTTGGCTTAAGCTCCTAGCAGACTTGTGCCAGCTGATCAAGTGACAGCCGCGGCAAGAGCTGGTACTTGTGCATACAACACCGTCGCTTCCAAGTTTGTTACGAACTACCAGGTTGATAAAATTAAAGAAGGGAGTCCTAGGAGTTGCAGCATTATTGCTGCAATACTGGGGCCCACCATCTTTTTGGCGCCGTTGCCGGGGAAGCATCAGAGTATTGGTGATTGCTACTTTTCTTCTATTTTCTACTACAACCTTCTGCTAAGTAGTTTATTTCATTTCCATTCTGCAATTTCATTTCCGCAAAAGTAGATTAGACATTTCCTGCTTTCATAGATTAGCATTTCAATTCCGCAATTTCAATTCTGCAAGCGTAGACTAGCATTTCATTCCTACAATTTCATTTGAGAAAAATAGATTAGTCCTTTCCTGCTTTCATTTCAATTCCACATTTTCATTTCAGCAAGATAGTTAGTTGCAGTTCAATCTATTTTAGTTTTGTAGGTACAAGCAGAAAAAAAGCAAAAATCAACCAAAAATATTTCCTTTCATGCCTTGTAGGAGTAGAGATAATTCAGAAAAATGATTGCACAACACCCCCACTGCTTCACACAGCCAACCTTCTCTCTTCTTCGATGGCTGTGATTAAAGAACCCTTAGGTGGACAGCAAGACATATTTTAAGAACCTCAAGGGGAGAAGAAGAAGAAAACGTTCCTCTGGAGCAAATGGGTACAAGTAGAAATGTTGGGAGTAGTACCTTGTCCAAAAACGAATTTGCAAATCAGATGGAAGATTTCAAGAGTGATATGAGGCAGTTTCTTGCCATGCAACTGGATACCTTATAGATCCAAAGGAAGCAAGAGGAACCCAAGAGGGTTTTGGTCATCTTTTGTCCTAGGTGCACTAGAAAGCATCCTAGGAACGAATTTCCAATGCACTCCCTAGAAGTGTGTTTTGTCTGTGAAGAATACCATCCTACGAATCAGTGCCCTTCCTTGCGTGGACTTAAAGCTGCATATCAGAGAGCCAAAGGAGCTATTGAATCACTCTATTATATGAACCAAGGAGGCCACATGGACCCATACCCTATCAAGAGGGAATGCAAGGGACATCCCAGACCCATTATAACCCTTATCAAGCCACTTCCATGCCTTCTTGGGGTCCCCCTGCTAATTCTTCCTGGTCCACACCCCCTCCTTGGTCGTATCCTCCTCAATACCATGCTTCTCCAATTGCTCATTCGTTTCATTCTTATGCTCAGCCACAGCCTCAGTGGAATGCACCTCATCAGGGGTGGAGGCCCCAGTACAACTCTCCTCCCGCTCATTTGCCTCTACCACCTGCCCAACCACAACGCCATCCACCTCCATCTTGAATATACACCCCCACTCAACTGCCCATACCACCATTTCCAAACACGCACATTGGAATAACTCAACCCAATTGCAAAGTTGAGGCACAACATGTCCAAATGACTCCTCTTGAGCTCAATGATCTTCACCATGGCTCAGGAAGAGTATTGCAAGAAAGAGACTATATTGACAGCATTGAAGGACCACATCCAACAAAAGGATATTCAAAAGAGGAGATCAAAGAACCATGGGCTGCACTTAATGAAGATAAGACATCAGAATCAGAGATCGAGAGAATTGCCTCATGGTTACCATCAAATCCTAGTCTAGAGCAAAATCAGCAAAAAGAGGAAGATGTGAAGGTCATGATAGAAGAAGATATGGAGAATGATCCAGATCAGCAAAAGGACCAAGGATATCAGAGCTATATTGAGATATGGTTCCAGACGGTCACTAAGTTGCAGCAGTACTCTCTTCCTCAACTGTGTTTGATCCCTTCAAAGTCAAATCATTTGGTCTCTAAAAGCCGGATAGCTGTCAAAGCATGCATCTCAAGCCGCCACATCATTTTGTCTCTAATCTCGATGTGCACATGGCTCCATTGGAAGTATTCTTACCCTTGAAAATGATTTTGTTTTTCAAGTAGGGTAGGGTAGACAAAAAAGAAAAAAGAGAAAAAAAAGGAGAAAAAATGAAAATAAGAAGAAAATAAAAATCTAAGGTGAAAACCTCCTCGGAGGCGCCTTAGATTGGCTCATTGATTGAAAACCTCCATGAGGTAGTCAATGGGTTCGAAAGAAGAGAAAATAAAAAGGGAATAAGATCCCTGGGTGAAAACTTCCTTGGAGGCACCCAGGGTAGGCAATCAAGGTGAAAACCTTCATGAGGCGCCCTAGTTGTTTTTCAAAAAAAAGAGAAAAAGAAAAAGAAAAATAAACTTAATTTCCATTGAATAATTGCAGGCTACAGCAAGGACATTGTAGGTCAGGAGGATCGCTCAAAACAAAGATAGAGGAAGTTATGTGCCTTCTACAGGAAGTTCTGTGTTTTCTACAGGAAGTTCTGTGTCTTCTACAGGAAGCCTACAAACAAGCCAAAATTGATCTCTGAAGAGGACCTGAAGGCCGGGACTCTATCCATGAGGCCTGCAAGCATCCATGTTTCCATCCCTCACCCTTCTCCATCAATTTTTCCATCTCATTGTGCTTCTTTCCTCAAAATTGTGTGTTCTACAGGAAGTTCCTGTAGAAATTACAAGATTTCTACAGGAAGCTAGAAATGGATTTCAAAAAGGTACTTTGGCGAACATGATAGCTTCCTCAAGGGTTTAGAAGTCCTCCTACAATCTTCAAACTCCTCCTCCATCATCTCCATGCCTACATCATAGCCCAAGCTCATTTTTTCTTTCTATGCAAAAAACTGCAGAATGCTTGGAAGCAAAAATACATAGTGCTGAAATTTGTTTTTTCCATAACGTGAAAACTGTGCATTCATTTACAAAACCGTTTTACAGGGAGTTGTATAGGGATGATGGAAACATGCCTGAGCAATTTCAGTCAATTCCGGTTCATGGTTTCCAAGAAATCAACCTCCATCACCTTCAGTCATTTTTGCATTTTCTCCATATCCGTGCATCCGTTTCAAAACCTGTTTCATGGGGAGATGCACATGGGTGATAGTAGCCTACCCAAGCAGTTTCTGCCGATTCCAATGTACGGTTTCCGAGAAATTGATCTCTGTAATCTTTAGCCAATTTCCTTTTTTCTCAAAATCTGTGCATCCATTGATCGTAATTCTGCTATGGTAGGTGCATAATGATGAGAGGAACATGCTCAAAAAGTTTCAGATCGATCTAGTCCATCGTTCGGGAGCAATGGAGAAAACAAGTTTCTGCCTTGTAAAAATTCAACATCAGCAGCTTGAGGGTGCAGATCTGAACATGAAGCCAGCTCCTACAACATGGATTCGGCCAGAGGATACCTGCACAAGAAAAAATAGCCATGAATCAGCCACCAAGCCATCATGCAACCACAGAAACCAATGCATGTAGCAAATGAAAGGCCACAGCACCTCACGACAACCACATTCGACTTCCAGGTATGTGACTAAAACTCGTTCCTCTATTGCATGAATCTAATTTAAGAACTGCATGAACGAATGAAATGGTGGGATTCAGCCAGAAAGCTAGCCTGTTCGATTGCACTCATCCAGGGATCACCAGCGCACGTGTGTAGTCATTCACGGAAAATAAAAATAAAAATATACAATGGTGACCATTTAAACCTCAGTGCAATTGATGACAGTGATTATAGGTAGAAAACATACAGTTCATAAACAACACTATCGTCTGCATGTGGCCACGTACACCTGGCCACTTCACTCCCTCACCACAAATCACGCCGTAATTAAAAATGCTCGGCTGAAACTCACAAACTGTTGTTCATTTGCACTTGCAACATCCTCAACTGAAGTATGCACAAAATGATTAACTAGTCATCCTCCACCAGTTTTTCTACCTGTCTTCGAGATTCTACTGCGTATCGGGCTTGCTCAGAGGCGCAAGGGCGTTCTACAGGAAATGGAGGCATCTTCTACAGGAAGTACGGCACAACCTTCTGGAACAGAGAAACCTGAGCTTTCCTTCGTCAAATTTGGAGTTCCGAGAAAGGTAGGCTCGAAAACACTCTTCCATGCATGATATATTTTGAAAGGTGGTGAATTGAACTATCTGGAGTAGGAGAATTAGAGACAAGTCTGCCTGTAAGTCAAAAATAGCAGTGTGATTGTGTGTTGCACGAAATTTCTCAGTTTTTCTACATCAAAATTCCTCTCCACGTTTCCGGTCTAAAATTCTCTTATAAGGAAGGCATATGCAGCTGTGAGAGCCAGCCTGTGGATGAAAATTTTAAAATTTTCATATCTGAATGTGTCCTGAGAAGAAAACTTAGTCTCTATCCTCTGGCTGTAGAAGCAAAACTATTCCCCTCATAACCAGATAGCTGAAGAATTTTTAATGTCTTTGAGATCTTTTTCTACCAAAAAAAGAAAAGAACAAAAGAACAAACTTGGACATGGACTTTTGCAGGTATTAAGGAGGTTTTCTGGAAAAGAGAACCGAAGAACAAACTTGGTCAGGGTCTTTTGCAGGCATGAACATAATTGTTAAAACAAAGTAAGGTGTCATATCAGAATTTGATGCAGGTGATCTAGGATTGTAAAGGGATGGAAATCTTAAAATTGGCGGGGAACTTGGAGGATGGAATTAGAGTCTCGCATCAAAGGAGAGACATGAAGATTCTATCACAGATCCAAGCTAGTTTGGAACTGTCTAAATCGAGAACAGGGGAACAATACTTTGAGAGTGCTTCTAAAAGCGATCAGGCTGGGAATGCAAAATTTGTTTACTGTGACGGATCAGGCTTGGCAGCTGACAACCGGCTACAACTAGAAGGATTAATTGAAGGTGCCCAAATTTGTACAAATGAAGGTTTAGCAAACATTGGTGCGACTTAAAATTGACCATAAGACTAATGAGATGAAATAAGTGTAAGGTGGAAATCAGTCGTAGGATTGGACCATTCAAGGCATGTAATTAACCGACCAGGAACAGTAAGTTTGTGTC
Source organism: Pinus tabuliformis (assembly GCA_031772625.1). Classification (NCBI taxonomy): domain Eukaryota; kingdom Viridiplantae; phylum Streptophyta; class Pinopsida; order Pinales; family Pinaceae; genus Pinus; species Pinus tabuliformis. Next base: position 897,531,487 of record CM062806.1, on the reverse strand, counting down.
TTGTCATAGTACAGTCATACAATGAACAGGTGGGATCTTTTACATGATCAAGAGAAATACAAGGAGCCAAATAAAAGCGAGAGGGGGAGGACAAGGCTGGATACTCAAAGAACTAATGTCGATGAGTTAGTGGAAGTGCTGAAGAAAAATAAAGGATGGCAAGGAAGAAGAACACATTGAAAAATATGAGAAAACCAATGATGAAGAAACGCAAGACATTCAGGCAAGGCAAGAACAGAGAGGAAAAGGAGCAAAGGCCAAATTGCTGAAGCCTAAAACTGTGGAGGAACAATGGCACAAACACCCCGGAAAAAGCGATTGTAGAATAGAGAAGAGAGGACTGCAAAAGTCCAAACAAGTGAGGGCACAACCAAGGCAACCACACCACAATTAAAAGGCAAGACACCCCCATCCAAGCAGACCGAAACAATGAAGACAGGTTCTACAGGAAGCCAAAAGACAGTTTCTACAGGAAGCCAGAAAGCAGTTTCTACAAGAAGACAGAAAACAGTCGACACAGGACTTTCTACAGGAAGTATGGAAACAGAGGAACAAAAAGGAGAAATTGCCTAAGATTTTAGCCAGGGAGGCAGCAGCTGTGCTGGCTACCCTTAGCACATCTCCAAAGCAAAAAGGGTAGCGAAAGAGGGAGCCTTCCATTTATTTTAAGGCAAGAAGGAGCATGCAGATAAAAACTGGCAGACCCCAACCACAGTCAAAAGAGCCAATTACAATTGTAGACACCCCAGCTACACAAAAGGAAAAGTCTCCCTCAAAGGCATCCATCACCTATGAACGGGGAAGCCCGAAGACATCCACCTGGAGAGAAAGAATGAAAATGTTGGACACAACAGCCTCTCTACAGGATGCTGAGACTGTTCTACAGGAAATGCTGGCTAAGCTAAGAGAGACCGAGCAATTGGAGGAAAATGCAGCCAAACAATCACAGGAAGAAGGAAATACAAGGAAACATCTGATGAACAGAAAAGAGAGGACAAGCGGCAGGCTGAGGTTGAGGCGCTAGCAAAACTACTACACAAAAAGGAGCACAGGTAGTGGAAAGAAGCAGAGAGAAAAGCATGGTTTCGTGACCGAGAAGAGGACATCACTTCAGAAGCTTGGCATGACAGGGAGGCCACCAGGGCCATCAGAGATGAAGAGATAGATGAGTTGCTCAGAGGATGAGCAACACTTTCAGTTGGGGGTGATGATGAGCCCCAAAAATAGATAATTATATGGGTCCATTCAACCTCCTAATTCGACTTAATCCACCATTCTCATTAGTTTATTGCATGTTTTTTATTATATTTATGCTAATAGAGTGAATTGGGTTAGTCATTATGTTGGCATTATGAGACAATTGTTGTCCTTGATGGCAAATCACACTAATGACAAATCATAGTGCAGAAGGATAGCAGCAAGGAATTGATGATCAGACTACAAGTATGAAGAGAAAATATATATACGCAGGTTCACTATATACCAAGTAGGGTATACACGCAGGTTCACTATATACCAAGTCGCGTATACGCAGGTTCGCTATATACCAACTAGGGTATACACGCAGGTTCACTATATACCAAGTCGTGTATACACAGGTTCGCTATATACCAAGTAGGGTATACACGCAGTTTCATGCATGGAAAAGTGCGTACATGTCGGAAAGCTTACTTTTGGTCGTGGTAGTTAGTCCTCGGTATTTGAACCTATGGTTTTGGACCATGGTGTCTCGACAAGTGTGTTGATCCCAAGTATTGGGCTCTTGGTTTTGATTTATTATGGTTTTGGACCGTGGTATTGAGCAAGGCCTAAGACTATAAAAGGAGAAGAAGATCATTAGGCAAGAGTAGAAGAAAAGTCTGGAATATCTGATGAAGTATGAGATCCAGTATGCAGGTTATGGGTTGATGATGCATTACTTGATCTGAGCTAAGGAGGGATCTCACCGGTTGATGGAGAACAAGATCTAAGGAGAGATCGGGATCAAATGGTTTGAAATGAACTATCTTTATATGGTTGATTATGCTTATTCTAGTCTGCATACTGACGCATGTAATATAAATGTTATGAGTATGACTGATGTCTGGTACAGCTGCAAAGTTATGAGAAAATATTTTTAGATCTGTACGCGAGTCGGCCTTGGAAAAAGTGCGTATGTACGCGGGTTTGATTCATCATAGTAGCGTATACCATTTGAGCTATGATGTCTGAAGTTACAGGTGATTCTGATTATTGATGAGTTCTGATGACTGTTTAATGGTGTCAGTGTTCTGCATATCTTGGTTGGATGATTGTGTATTGATGGATGAGAACTAATATGGATCAAGATCATAAGGACTCATATTTATGTGATCCGATGGACTAGATATGAGTGCTAACACATATATTATCCTTGTATATGTAATGATCTGGTTATGCCTGAAGTCAGAAGTGCAGAGAAGTTATTAATGACATATACGCTGGTTCTCCTTGATGAAGTTGCGTATACACGCAGATTCAGCACTTCCAAGTAGCGTATGTACTCTGATGCATGTTTTTGATGATACAGTTGGTTCTGATTGATTTTGCAGAGTTCTGTGACTATGTTGATTGACAGGGTCTCATTGATTCAGAGATTGATGATGCTAGTAGTGATTGTTTTGAGCTTCAATGATAGTTATGGGTCCAGTATGAAAATTTGATGAAACGTGGCCTTCAGATTATAGTGTTGTGCTTCAGGAGTATCCAGTCTGAAAATGTATGAAACGTGGTACCTGGAGAAGAGAAGATTGTAGGCAGGTGCCTACGTACTAATATCTTAGCTAGTACAAGAGCAAAGGGGGTTGGAGCTCCCTTCCAGGAGAGTCTGGAGAATGGGAGAAGGTTGTAGCCTTCTGCAGGTTGTAGCCTACATGCTGGTAAAGGACTGCACCAGTGCATTGTAAAAGAAGTTTCTTAATAAAGGAAGATAGAAACGAATTGCAGCAGGTGGTTTTCACCCACATTGGGTTTCCACCTTATATCATGGTGTTCATGTGTGCTTCTTGTTCTGTTTTACTGCTCCTGCTTACTGTTCATACAGTTAATGAAGTTATGATGCACTAACTAAAGATCAACACTTAATGGATTAACTGAATCATAAGTATTTTGGATATACGCTAGTTGCTTTAGACATAGTTGCGTATACACGCGGGTTCCCTCGAATGAAGTAGCGTATATGTATCTAAGTATGGAAATGAAAAAGTTTTATTGATCTAATAATACTGATTCACCCCCCCATCTCAATATTATTTCCAACAATTGGTATCAGAGCAGGTCCTTTGGTAGAAGCTTGATCGCTTGAAGGAGATCCATGGAACTATGGGAAAGAAGCTTAAGAAGAAAGCACCTAAGAAGAATAAGACATCTCAGAAGAACTATGACAGTGGGAGAATCGATTGGGGATTAGGCATAAGAAGCTCTTCAGATTCAGAATCAGATTCAGAATCATTTCAGAATGAAGATGAACTATCAGGTATGAATTTGCTATCCTCTGATGTTCCTGCTATCTATCCATTTGGAAAAGATGAAAGTGATAGCGAAACAACTAAATTTGCTCTTATGGGTGAACAAGAAAGATATCAAATAGAGGCAGAATTTAAAAGGCTCTCAGATAAAATCAGAGATCAACAAGATCTACTGAACAAAAGGGAATGTGACTTCAAAGAAGAAGCTACCAAACATAATGCCCAACTGGAGGAAGGAAACAAGGTAAGGAAGTTATTCAAGGACAAATGTCAAAAGTTGCAAGATGAAGTAACATCACTAAGAGATAAAGTCAATGAAAGAAGCACAACCATCAAGAAACTCAGAGATAGATCCAGTTACTATGAAAGTCTTGAAGCCACGAACCGCTCACTAAAGGAAGATCTTGAAGAATCAAAGAAGAAGAATAAAGATCTACTCCAAGCTATTGAAAAACAGGTAAACGAAGTTATCAGCTTAAAATCTCAGCTGCAATGTGCCTTCAGAATTCGTCAAATGCAGCAGGATCTGAATGAAGAACAAGAAAAGGAGATTCTCAAACTAAGGCATCCGTTGGAAGAAGGAAGGAAAGTTGAAGAAGACATGAAGAATCAATGTCTAGAAAAGGAAGAACAACTTCAAGTTGAGGTAAATATCTTGAAAGGTAAATTAGAAGAAAAGGATAAACTGTTGTGATTTCAAGATAGTACTAAAGCCTTGGATGATATTCTTAGTAGTCAAAGGTCTCCTGCTATCAAGACTGGTCTTGGTTTCCATGAATCTGAGGCAAGGAACTCTAAAGAGAAATCTAAAATGATCAACAAGGAGATGAAAGGTCAACCCCATCAACAATCAAGGAAAGAGACTCCTCAAAGAAAATCTTTTACTCCTCCTATGAATAATGTTGAATGTTATGTATGTCATAATCTTGGACATGTTGCAGCTAGATGTGGAAGAAAAAGGGTTCAAGACCATCATGCAGAGAGATCATCACATTCAAGGTACTTTAATGGATATTGATTTGCTTGCAATATGTTTGGTCACAAAGCTACTGATTGCTACAGGAGAAAAATGAAACATGTAAGATGTTATGCATGTAACAAACTTGGACATATAGCAAAGGAATGTAGGAACAAAGTGCGGACATCACACCAAAAGGAGAAAACAACATCACACTTGAAGATGTGGAAGAAGAAAGAAGTACAGTCAGAAAGAGGTGGCACAACACAACATACAGACATAACAAAATCAGAGGGAGCTGGAAGTGTAAAACTTCAGTGTCCTGAATCTCATACGCAAGTTCCATAAAGGGAAGTAGCGTATATACGCGAGTTGGATACTGCACAGTCGCGTATATGAGTATCTGAAGAAATGCAGTAGGGACAGGTTCAGGAAAAGGATTTGTTATGTTTCAGACCATTATTTTCTCTGTTTGATAATGTTTACAGTTTGCTAAGGATGTGTGGAAATGTCTTGTTACTTGTAAGATGTTTAGAAGGGTTTGATCCTAACTTGATGATGATGTCTTGATGCTTATTGCTGATATATGCATGATCAGATCTAACAGTAAACAGATGGCTCAGGTTGAGGGGGAGCATATGCCTTTAATAATGCATTGTTGGCATTATGGTTAATAGCCTTGATGATGATGTTTATATGGCTAAATGATATATCTTGCTATGATGTGGTTGTGAGTTGTCTATGATAAAATCTCATATGATTCTTGGGGTTACATAGTAGATGTTCAGATCAGATTTATGGTTGATTCTTTGATGATGCATATATGGTGCTTACATGGTGATCTTCATAAGGATAAGGAGAAGTACAAAGCTTGAATACACATCTTCCTCACTTGATGATGAGTCACTCATATGCTGTTGTCATCATATGTATAAAGATCATACAAGCACTCATGTGGATAAGGATTGTTGTTGTTGATGATATCAAGAAGTTCTGTCAAATGAGCTTGAGCTCAAGATACATAGTGCTGATACATGGATGACTACTCAAAGTCGCTTTGTTGAGACATGATGATGAGTTCTTATCTATATGATGATAGGTTGATACTTACATATGTTGATTGATGCAGATGTTCCCAAGTAATGATACTTGGATCATGTAGAGCTTGATGTTGATGAAAGGGCTATGGTGGTTTCACATATGATATAATGTGAATGATTTCATGATGATGTTTTAAAAGGATAAGTTGACATCTATGTTCAGACATACCTTGTTACAAGACATTTACAGGTTGCTGATATGGAAATGGTTGTACGCAAGTTTCATAAGGACTATCCGCGTATATACGCTTGTTTATGTGGATACAGTCGCGTATATGAAAATTTGAAGGAAATCAGTGGGTCAAACTCAGAATGAGAAGATTCTGATATGGGTCTGACAGAGACCATCTGGCACAGGTTCAGGGGGAGCAGATAAACTTCCAATGATGCATTGTTGGCATTATCTTAGAAGCTTTTGGTTCTAGTTCACAGCTGTTGTTGGTTTCAGATGGAACAGAGGCAGAGGGAGAACAGAAGGAAATCTTGGTTGCTGATCTGAATGGTGATTGACAGATGCTGCTGCTATGAGTTATTGGTGACTTTCATAAGTCTTGTTCTAGATATTTCGTCTCTATGTTATGTATCTCTTTTGTGATATCTCTTTCATGGTGTCAAGGTCATGTAACGGCCTATATTGGTTTCCCCACTATGCCTGGGATGAAGATGTAATGTTCTTGCTTTATCATGTGTAAACTTTTGATGTATCCCCACTTGGTTGGGTGGATGAGTCAATTCTAGTATATCCCCATGTGGTTGGGAAATGGATGTATGTATTGAGTCTTTTGGTGATAGGAAGGTCTCTTATGATGTATAAGTCATGGTTCTTCTTGAAGAACATCTTTTTGCAGATCTTGCCTTTAGTCAGGAAGAGCATGAACAACACACTTCAGCAGTACAGAGACTTGGCATGTACTCAGAGGGAGCATGGACAGATTGGTACACTTTGGCATATACAAAGGGGGAGCACATTTAAAGATTTCAGCAGGTACTCAGGGGGAGTATGGACAGCAGAATGTTTATCAAGGAAAGAGAATATCTTGGTCCACCCTTTGCCCTTGATGTCAAAGGGGGAGAGTGATTTGGTGTTGTTACCATCAGGTCCAAAGGGGGAGATTGTTGGCATTATGATGCATGTGTTGTACTTGATGGCAACCCTCTCATAGAAGAACATCTCACTTACATATAACTAGATCAACCTACAGATGTGACTAAATGCATGGGATGCAGGACAGCTCAAAGGAATAAGAAGATCAAGTTCTAAGTGTGACAAGTTAGCTTTGCCATCAAGTCCAAAGGGGGAGATTGTTGGAATTATGAGACAAGTGTTGTCCTTAATGGCAAATCACACTAATGACAAATCATAGTGCAGAAGGATAGCAGCAAGGAATTGATGATCAGACTACAAGTATGAAGAGAAAATATATATACGTAGGTTCGCTATATACCAAGTAGGGTATACACGCAGGTTCACTATATACCAAGTCGCGTATACGCAGGTTCACTACATACCAAGTAGGATATACACGCACGTTCACTATATACCAAGTTGCGTATACGCAGGTTCACTATATACCAAGTAGGGTATACACGCAGTTTCATGCACGAAAAAGTGCGTACATGTTGGAAAGCTTACTTTTGGTCGTGGTAGTTAGTCCTCGGTATTTGAACCTATGGTCTTGGACCATGGTATCTCGACAAGTGTGTTGATCCCAAGTATTGGGCTCTTGGTTTTGATTTATTATGGTTTTGGACCGTGGTATTGAGCAAGGCCTAAGACTATAAAAGGAGAAGAAGATCATTAGGCAAGAGTAGAAGAAAAGTCTGGAATATATGATGAAGTATGAGATCTAGTATGTAGGTTATGGGTTGATGATGCATTGCTTGATCTGAGCTAAGGAGGGATCTCACCAATTGATGGAGAACAAGATCTAAGAAGAGATTGGGATCAAATGGTTTGAAATGAACTATCTTTATATGGTTGATTATGCTTATTCTAGATCTGTATACTGACACATGTAATATAAATGTTATGAGTATGACTGATGTCTGGTACAACTGCAAAGTTATAAGAAAATATTTTTAGATCTGTACGCGGGTTGGCCTTGGAAAAAGTGCGTATGTACGCGGGTTTGATTCATCATAGTAGCGTATACCATTTGAGCTATGATGTCTGAAGTTACAGGTGGTTCTGACTGTTGATGAGTTCTGATGACTGTTTAATGGTGTCAGTATTCTGCATATCTTGGTTGGATGATTGTGTATTGATGGATGAGAACTAATATGGATCAAGATCATAATGACTAATATTTATGTGATCCGATGGACTAGATCTGAGTGCTAACACATATATTATCCTTGTATATGTAATGATCTGGTTACATCTGAAGTCAGGAAGTGCAGAGAAGTTATTAATGACATATACGTTGGTTCACCTTGATGAAGTTGCGTATACACGCAGATTCAGCACTTCCAAGTAGCGTATGCACTCTGATGCATGTTTTTGATGATACAGTTGGTTCTGATTGATTTTGCAGAGTTCTGTGACTGTGTTGATTGACAGGGTTTCAGTGATTCAGAGATTGATGATGCTAGTAATGATTGTTTTGAGCTTCAATGATAGTTATGGGTCTAGTATGCAAATTTGATGAAACGTGGCCTTCAGATTATAGTGTTGTGCTTCAGGAGTATCCAGTCTGAAAATGTATGAAACGTGGTACCTGGAGAAGAGAAGATTGTAGGCAGGTGCCTACGTACTAATATCTTAGCTAGTACAAGAGCAAAGGGGGTTGGAGCTCCCTTCCAGGAGAGTCTGGAGAACGAGAGAAGGTTGTAGCCTTCTGTAGGTTGTAGCCTGCATGCTGGTAAAGGACTGCACCAGTACATTGTAAAAGAAGTTTCTTAATAAAGGAAGATAGAAACGAATTGCAGCAGGTGGTTTTTACCCACATTGGGTTTCCACCTTATATCATGGTGTTCATGTGTGCTTCTTGTTCTGTTTTACTGCTCCTGCTTACTGTTCATACAGTTAATGAAGTTATGATGCACTAACTAAAGATCAACACTTAATGGATAACTGAATCATAAGTATTTTGGATATACGCTAGTTGCTTTAGACACAGTTGCGTATACACACGGGTTCCCTTGAATGAAGTAGCATATATGTATCTAAGTATGGAAATGAAAAAGTTTTATTGATTTGATAATACTGATTCACCCCCCCCCTCCCAGTATTATTTCCAACACATTATGCCAACAAGTCTAATGGGTGCTTTGTGCAGATTTTTAGTCAATTTTGAGACAAAATCAAAGGTTTTAATGAGCACTTGGCAGCCAAATTCGTGGAAGAACAAGGGAGAGGATTTGTAGGAAGGTGTCACCTTCATTTATGGGCCCTTACCTCGAATTATCCACCATCAGCTCGGAGTTCAAGGGCCACCAAATCGATTATCACAAGGGCAGCCGAGCAAGTGCTAGTAAAAGCGCTGTTAACTACAAGTTTTGGCAGCCGAGTTCCTAAAGTTTAGGAGGGATGTTGGGGTCCTCAATTTGTATAAATAAGATGGCGTAGGGCCTCATTTCAGTTAGTCACTTTGTAGGCAGAAGTTAGCTAGTTTGTAGTTCGATTTTAGTCATTTTCTAGGCAGTAGGTTAGCTCTGCATTTCAGCACATTTTCAAGTTTTCCTTGTGGACAGTTTTTGGAATGTAACTATTCTTTCGATCAATAAAGATGAATCCAGCTTTGCACCAGCTCTAAATCTCTCTTAGGAGGCTGTAGCTCTTGGGGTTGGGCCCATCTCAAGTGCCCACTACCTCCTTTGTTTACCTTTATGTGTTTTTGCTACATTCTTAGAATAAAATCTGCTTTTTAGATTTAAATCTTGTTTTGTTATTTAGGTTGTTTTTGATGATTAAAAAAAAAGGTTTTTCATGTTCAGATTTAGTTGATAGGTTAATAACAGGGAAGATCTTCAGAAAAAGGGCCAACAAGCAACTCTGATTTCACCTCTCCCTCAGTGGGATCAGGAGCTGGGATCAAGGTGACCTTGCTGCCACCAAAAACTCTATCTTTGCTTCGCCATGCAACCATTAGTGTTCAATTTTTATTTGAAGTGGTTACATGTTCAGATTCTTGATTGCTTCATTGCATAGTTAGTATACATGGTTTCAGTACAAATAAACTTTTGTTCCATTTCTTTGCTGTTATCTAGGTCAAAATAGACTAACGTAACTAGGTCTTTGATTTTCCAAATCCTTGTTTCTTTCGTTTGAAAAACAACTTGCAGAGCACCTGTTATCCTTCTTTATCTACCCATTCTGCATCAATCCCACCTGCTTCATCCTCTACTTAGAATCCTTGCCTTACATTTTCCATCTGCTCACTCTGCCCTAAATTCCCATATTGTTGTGCAACATTGCTCTACCTCTCCTTGAACAAATCCAACCATCCTCGCCACTTCTCAACTCCATTCGCCAAGTCCTGGACATCCTCACACCCCTATCTCACCTCCATACCCACTGCTTCATCTTTCTTCCTCCATCCATCCTCCAAAATCCAATTTCTGAACATTCTGTAGAAAAATTATAGACATCCTATAGAAATTCCAGAACATCCTGTAGAACCCCTGCAGACTTCCTATAGAAGCTCACGAATGAGGTTTCTTGATAGCCAAACTCTGTGAAACAATCTGGAAGGGTGTTAGGGACCCCTTAGGCCCTCTCTGAACCTTCCCGACCTCCTTCAAGCATTTCCTCTCGCCAATCCACCTCTGCATAGTCAAAAACAGTTAAATCGCATGCATGATAATTCTGGCAACTTATTCAAAAATACAAAAAGATGTTTCTTTTTAGATTTCACTACAGAAGTAGCTTAGTCACATGCATTTTACCTTTCTAAGAGTCAATGGCACTCCTTTCTGTAGCTTTCATCATTTTTCTTGCACCAGTATGGTTAGTCCGTAAAACTAGGGTTTACTAGGGTTTGCATTTCCTTTCCGCTTTCAGTTTCTTTCTGCAAGTAGGTTAGCCTCCTTTAAGTTAGCTTTCATCCATCAGTTGAAAAGCTTCTTCTAAGAGCTCATAGAAGTTGGCTTAAGCTCCTAGCGGACTTGTGCCAGTTGATCAAGTGACAGCCGCAGCAAGAGCTAGTACTTGTGCATACAGCACCGTCGCTTCCAAGTTTGTTACGAACTACTGGGTTGATAAAATTAAAGAAGGGAGCCCCAGGAGTTGCAGCATTATTGCTGCAATAATGGGGCCCACCAACCACCCCGATGGCTGGAATCGCCCAGCCCGGCTAGTGGCTGGGCGATTCTGGGAATCACCCAGCCACCAGCTGGGCATGCGAGCGGGCCACCGTGGTGGCGCCAGCCCTAGCCGTGCCACCCCGGTGGCCTGCCCACCCTCCTGGCTTATGGCTGGGTGATTCCCGAAATCACTCGGCCACCAGCCGCGCAGGCGGGTGGGCCGCCGGGGTGGCACCAGCCCAGAAGGTGGTGCAGCCTGGGCTGGCACCACCACGGTGGCCCACCCACCAACCCTGCTGGGGGCTGGGAGATTCCTGGACCAGCCACCAACTGCGTAGGCAGGCGGGCCACCGAGGTGGTACGGTCAGGCCTGGAACCACCCCAACGACCCGTTGGCCCGCCCGGCTGGTGGTTGGACGATTCCCAGAATCGCCAAGCCAGTAGCTGGGTGGGTAGGTGTGTCGCCGGGGTGGCGCGGCCTGGGCTGGCGCCACCCCTGCGGCCCGCCCGCCTGCCTAGCCTGGGCGATTTCTCGCCCAGCCACCAGCCGAGCTGGGCGATTCCTGCCGTCGGGGTGGCGTCGACCTATGCTGCACCACCCTGGCAACCTGCCCACCCGCCTGGCTAGTGGTTGGGCGATTCCGGGAATCGCCCAGCCATAAGCCAGGCAGGCGGGCGAGCCGCCGGGGTGGCTCGGCCAGGGCTGGTGCCACCCCAGCGGCCCGCACACCTGCCCGGCTGGTGGCTGCACGATTCCCAGAAGCACCCAGCCACCAGCCGGGCGAGCGGCGGCACGGCCTGGGCTGGCACCACCGGCAGCCCGCTCGCTCGCCTGGCTGGTGGCTGGGCGATTTTGGGAATCGCCCAGCCACTAGCTTGGCAGGTGGGTGGGCGGGCAGGCCGCCCAGGTGGCGCGGCCCAGGCCGGCACCACCTAGAATCGCCCAGCCACGAGTCGAGCAGGCGAGCGGGCAGGCCACCGGGGTGGTGTGACCCATTCCGGTGCCACCCTGGCGGCCTGCCTGCCCGCCCGACTGGTGGCTGGGCAATTCTGGAATCGCCCAGCCACCAGCCGGGCGGGCGAGCGGGCCACCATGGTGGCGCCGACCTGGGTCGCGCCACCCCGGCGGCCTGCGCGCTCGCTCAACCTCCCCTTCCCCACCTGCCCACCCACGCACCCACCCACTCACGCCCGATTCAAAGATCCATTAGAAGAGGAAAATGAGCAAAAGGAAGCAGAAAATATTGTGGAAGAAGACAATGATGAAACTCTAGAGGACGAAGAGTTTGGATTACATGACATTGTTGATTAAATTTAAGTTATACTTGGAAATCAAGCTTTGCAATGTTTTGACTTTGACATTTTATGAGAAGAATAAACACTCAATTAAGGTTGTTATGCGTTCAATATTTGTAATATGTGATTTTCGCATTGATTTTTAAGTTAATCATTATTTTTTGAAAGAAAAGTGATTATTATTATTATTTTGACATGAAATTCATAAAAAAAAAAACTATTATTTAACCATTTTTAGTTAAAATTTTCGTATAAAAATTGTAATTTTGACATATCAATTCTAGCAAAAAATTATCAAAACATGTAGTTTTTTAGTTATATTTATGTTAAAATGGTTATTTTTATGTCCATTGTTAAAAAATATTGTTTTTTAGAAACAATTATTTCATGTGGATGGAAAAATTAATTTAGGATCTATAAATATGTAGAATATCGAAAATTCAAAATATCGACCTTCTAATTTAAAAATGCAAAACAATAAAAACCTCACTACAAAAAAATTAAAATTAAAATAAAAAACAAGAAAATATGAAGAAAATGAACACTTCAAAAATTATCAAATTTACTAAATAATTATTTACATTTCATATATTAAAAAATTTAAAACCAAAAAAAAGGTCTTTTAAAAAAAGGGTCTGATGCAGAATACCCACTTTTTATAATCAGCATGAAAATCACTACCATTCTAAAACGTAATGTACATAAAAAAATTAAAGTGCCAAAAACTATGCTCTAAAAAAAACATGTGTGTTCTGCATCACCCCTTTTCAAAATCATGTCACTTTTTTGCTATCTCTATGAAACGGGTAACAATATCAGTTCCTGTTTCAAAGTTTTTTCCTCCGGGAGGAAAACTCAAAGAACTTTATTAAAATAGAAGGGAGAATTACAACCCAGCTATTTGATCCAGCATCATCCTCCCAGCATCAAAGCCCTCTTCACCTCATGAAAAGCAAGATCACCCAACAATGCAATGCTTCTTCTCAAAGACGAACTATCAACACTTCCTTACAAATTACAACATTCCAGCCTCCAAATCTCTCAGATGAGGGATCAATTTATAGATGTTTGGAGAGGTGTGAGTCATCTTCGGGTTTTTGATTAGTGTCATTCCACTTGTAGTTCTTAGTTCCACTTGGATATTTCTTGGATCTCTTACTCATCGATGGGCGAATTCAGAGAGGAAAGTGTCTTAGGAGAAGTTTCTAGAAGATTCCATGAGCATCCACTTAGCAAATTGTCTCAAACATTTGTCCATTCTTGCTCATCGCACCCCACAGAAGGCCTCCTTAGTATGCATCACACCTAGCTAGTGTAGGAGTCAGTATGCATCGCAACTTGATAGTGGAGCAGTCAGTATGTTCTAGTTTTGGCCAGTTTTGAGTGGTTTTTCAGGTGGAACTTTTGGAGAATGATGTAATTAGTTGACTATGATCCTTTAGGGTATGAAACAACAATTTTAGGGGTTAAACAACCCTTTGTTTATCAACATATAAGATTGGGGTTGTAGTGCCCAAATATGTCTATAACAGTTGCCCCCTAAAGCATGAAGTCGTAAATCTTCTGATGTCAGGTGAAATGCTTTATCATGAGGATCTGAGGTATTCGAACTAGAAGGTGACCTGTATAAGATACAATACAATACATCATCATCATATTATTTTCATGATCTAGCTAAGGTGGGAATTCCCATGCTCTGATTTAAAAATTCATTTTCATGTACATAGGACAGGTAATCGTCTGCAGTTGCAGACTAGTGATTCTTTATATGTAGAGTCATCATCCCTTAGCTCATATGATCATTTGTGCAGCTTCTGTGTACATTTGATGTCTTTATGTTCCTGAATATATTGTAGCTCAGATGGATGAAACTAGATCTAGGGTCTTCAAACTCGTTCAATCTTCGCTCGATGTACAAGTCGATCCATGTGAAAAGATGTCCTGAAGTTGAACATGGAAAGACATCGCCTGATTACCAGCCAATGATGTAAGTTGTTAACAGGCGTGAGAGGAATCACCGATAATGATAATGATCCTCAAGGTACTACATTACAATTCACGTGGTGTGAATATATGATCTGACGTCAAACACCATGTAAAATATTTCAGTCGAAGGCCATTGATGTAAACCTATCGCCGGAAGTGAGAAACTTGCTATTGAGGCATGCAAGCTTCAAAGTACTGAATTCTAAGTCAACTTCTTGGATAATGAACTGATGTCAACGAGAAGTGACCCATCGTAGGAGGGCCTTAATGTATCCCACATCTACGACACGAAACATAGCAAATGATTTTCTGGAGCTGAAAACGATCTGATGATACAAGGTTCAGGAATGGCGGTCATGAAAAATGGAGGGTGAAGGTATTGCAGCGGATGAGGTATTAACTGGATGATGAATTCTCTGAATGACTTCTCTTGAACATATCATCGACACTGAGATGGATTGGTAGCGTTAACCCCAAAAATGAATGGTATGGAGGACCAATGGTGAAATGACCGCTAAACAGAATAACCCAAGCCAACTCAATCAGGGTGATGGAGTGAAAGTGTCATGTTCAAGAGCGTCCTGCTACCAATAAAGTTCTTCAAGTTTTCTTCCGTTTTTTCCCAGTCATTGCTGAACAATACCTCTTTATTTTTGTCAAGCTTAAGGAGGATAACATATGCTTATTCTATAATTTTCCCTTCGGGCAAACCTGTCACTATGTTTTAGCGAGCCTAGCGACAGTGAAACTCGTTCTTGCCTAGGTAGACAAGTTTGCCGCTATTTTTTTAACGAGTTTAACGACAAGGATAACTCAGTCCTTTTCATGTTTAGAGAGTTTGAAAAGGGGCGAAAAGGAAACTCCAGCAGTCATTTTTCGTAGCATAATCCCTTAAGTCCGAAAAAGTATAAAATGATACGAAAGGGATGACTCTTCGATCGCTTTAGCGAGCCGAAAAAGACAAGCACTCGATCTTGTTGTGAGATAATCCATCAGGTCCAAAAATATTAAAATGTACAGGAGGTATGGCACTTCCCCTTACTTTAACGAGCTGGAAAGGCTGATAGCTCGGCAATCTTTTCATATTTAACAAGTCTAAAAAGAGCTTAAAGAAGACTCGTCTTTGAGGAACGAGTGGAGTTTTAGGGTAGCAATTGGTTCCGGGTAAGCTTGGAACTTCTTAAAACATGGTGATGTGAAGAGGGTGGCTAACATAACCACTCATCGCAGCTGTTCCTCAACAAGGGTAAACAATCAAGTGGAAGCGTTTGATCGGCCAAAAGGATGGAGGTGACGGCAGAACACAACCAAGGCTCAAAAGGCTGATAGCATGGCAATCACAGAGGTCGTTTACTGAAGGCAGGTTTATTTTTTAATGAGCTTGAGCCTTGCATTAACATATGCTCAGTAGCGGGTTTATTTTTTAACAATATTGAACCTTGCGGAAACATTGTTCATTTGGCAAGTTCATTTTTTAACAAGCTTGAACCTTGTGGAAAAATTGCTCATTACAGTAGTCAAAGACATTCAATTCATCGTTTAACACTTTAGATACTTTCATCGGTCGTTCAACCTGCTCAATTGCTCCATCAAATTGATTAGAAATACATATATATGCTCGAAAAAATGAATTAAAACTGACATTTTACTTGAAGTACGTGAATAGTAACAAAAAAAGTAGTTTACCTCTCATTTTTATCATTTCATTTCAAATTTGGGATTTTGGAGCTCTGGAGTGGTTTTCCCCCTCAAATTTCATCGGCTGATTTCATGAGATCTAGTGGACTATTGTCCATGCCGTCAGGACCAGGTAGGAGCTAACCCTGAGCTCTTCATTTTCATTCCATCCTTTTCTGATTTTGAGCAATTTTTTCCCTGCTTCTGGGCCCTTGGGGTTTCAAGAACTTGTTCTCCATCCATCGCACCTAGCCTGCATCAAAAAGTGTGATGCATACTGAGCTGGACACTGGCCAGTCAGTATGCATTTCACCTTGCTCAAAGGCAGGGTGCGATGGGTGCAGAAGGGAAACTTTGCACAGTGATTTTTCATGAAAATTTTGCCTATTTTTACTCAAAAATGCATCCTAATTCATCTTTTGTTTGTGTTTCAGAATTTTGTTGGATCAAGATGGTCATCACATGGCATGAATGTGAACATGAAGAAGATGACATGATTGCCTTACACAATCAGGGTACAGTTACTGCACTGCGAAACTATGGCTTGCTAAAATTCTTCCGCATATCCAGCATGAGTCAAAAAATCAGTTTGTTGCAGTATTTTCTCGATGCTTGGGATCCGATCAACCAGGTATTCCAGACCATAGGCAAGTCCATCCCATTGACATTTGAGGATATCTACTGTCTGACAGGGTTATCGAGGCATGGTGCCCCTCTCTCACTATCGGGATCTGCCCATGGGGGTGAATCTGTGAGAGATTATATTCGCCAGTTTTGTAGAGATGGATCTCAGCCCAGCAGAGATGGCAAGATCAATATCCGGGATATCACTGATCGAACCTTGAGGACCATTTTATTTACCTTCACTAGACTAGCTGGCAGTGCGACTCTCCATTTGGCCAACAGATCTTACATGCAGTATGCCCTGGAATGCTTGGAACCAAAGGTGTTCAACTGGTGTGAGGTGGTACTTCTTGTTATAAAAGAACAACTTTCCAAGGTAAAGAATGGAAGATCCAAGAATTTTGGCTACGATTCCATCTTGATTTCTTTCGCCATGGAGAGGATTCCACTGATGTAGCCACAATACATTTCTCTAAGATTACCAGCATCGAGGGAAGCACGGATGTAGAGGTGGGTTGATCTTATGGCCATAAATGCTATTCAATCACAGATTTCTTTCTCTGATGCCTTCTTTGAGTGGGTCGACCGTCAAGAGATGGTCTTTGTGGAGTATCCATATGCTGGGATGGATTTTCGAGGCAACCCGGATTTGGCGTTACCAGCTGGAGAACAGTGGAGTGCCATAGGTAAAATGATTTGACCACATTTTTGTGTATCATTTTTATAATGCTTTTGTGTTTTTAAATGTTATCAACACTAATCGAACTCATACGTGTGTGCAGATATTGGGCCAGTGCGACCGGTGGCTAGCCCATGGGCGGCGACAGACGTTCCGGGAAGAGAGGCTGTAGCGAGGGCCGTCCTTAGAGATTTGGACATATCAGAGACCTTGACAGTGCTGCAAGACTAGATCGAGGGCCTTACTCTCGGTATTCAGGATGTGAGGACCGACGAGTTACCCTTGAGGTTACAGCACCACACCACTGGTGTGCCGAGTCGATGGACCCGGCTTTTGCAAATGATCACACAGGCGGTGACATGTTATCACTAGCATCATTAGTCTAGGATGCTTTTCTACATTCATTTTGAGTTTCTTGGTCATGTGACCAATTTTGTCTTGGACACAAAACATTTTGTAAAAACTATAAATAGTTATATATTTTTTATTTTCGGAGTTTTTATCTTGGTTAAGTTATGAAATCCTGATGCAAATGTTAATGTAAAATGCTTTCTTTACAAATGCTGCAAATGTCTATCTAACACATAGTTTGCTATTGAATCGGTTAATGTGTTTAAATTTCTAGAAATGTGTTGATATTGAATGGAATCAAACTATATTCCAAAATCCTGACTCTTAGGAACATACGATAAATAGCTGGGTTCCGAACAGAATAGACGCCAGTAAGTTGTAGAACGATGAGTTGCGAATCTAGCTTGAAAACAAGTCGATGTATGCCATGTGAAATGGCATCAGAGAGAAGTTCAATCAACGCACTATACTCAGTGATGTTGTTCATTGATCGACCAATACATATCCCCCTGAAACTCACTAACTCGCCACTTGGAGCAAAAATGGCCCAGGCTACAGAAGATAGGTTCCACGTACTACGACTAGCTTCGTCGACATACCCAAAAAATGATTCCAAAAAGCCTGACATCTGCAACAAATGCAAAGTGGATTACCTAACCAAAATAATAACTCTAAAAGAAAACAAAAAATGTAACAAAAGTATTTATACAAGAGTGTACTACACTTAATCAAGCATAGTAGCATTTAAGATACAACCCATTTCGGGGTTGTGATAGTGGAATTATGTCATAATCGACCAACTCATAGGCTCCTTTTGTCAATACCCGTTTAACGATGTAGGGACCCATCCATAATGGTTCGAACTTACTTGCTCCCAATTTATCAGAGTTTTGATCATACAGCAAGACCAGGTCACCTTCTGAGAAGACACAAGGCTTGAGATTTTTGTAAAATTTCGCCTTGACACGTTTCTTATGTGCTTCGTTAGCTAGCATGACATCATGACGAGTTTTGTCCAAGCGGATTAGTTCCAAGAAACGAGCCTCTTCCTCTGGAGTTTCGGGAAGCAGATCAATTGTGAGCTTGAGAGATGAAATTTCACACTTAATTGGTAAGACAGCTTCCAGACCATACACCAACTGGAAGGGTGTAAATCCAGTTGCACTTTTCACCAAAGTCCTATATGCCCATAGGGCTGAGTACATGATAAAATCCCAATTCCGTTTATGGACTCCAATCATTCTCTGTAGCATGTGCGTAAGGACTTTGTTGATCGCCTCAAATTTTCCATTAGCCTACGGATAATGTGGAGTAGAACTATCGTGGGACAGTCCTAATTTGGCAGTCAATTCAACCATCATGTGATTGCGAAAATGTGACCCATGATCTGTGACTATAGCCTGTGGGACAACAAATCTAGAGACTACATGATTAAAAAAGAAAAGAATAGTCATTTCGCCTTTTGTTGTTTAATTTAGGCATCGCCTCGGCCCATTTTGTAAAATTATCGACAGCGACTATAATATACCCATGCCCCCTAGCCGAGGTGGGGTTACATGTCATGAAATCTATGCCCCATTTAGCAAATGGCCCAACAACAACTACTGGGTGCAGTGGTGCAGGTGGTAATCTGGTGGTGTGATAAAAAATATGGCAACCATGGCAACTTCTGACTGCAATTATGCAATATTTGAATATAGTGGGCCAGAAGTAACCAGCTCGTAAGATATTTTGCGCAGTAGTGTAACCAAATAGATGCCCCCCACACACACCTGAATGACAGTCATTTAGAAATTTTTCGGCCTCCTCATGCGTGAGGCACCTTCGCAGAACTGTATCGACACCACAACAGTAAAGTGTATCACCGACGATCATGTAGTCTTTTGCTTGGTATTGAATATGTCGCCGTTTAGAGTGAGAGGTGTTAGGCCTAAAAGTTTGGGTTTAGAGATAGACTAGTATATCTCCGTACCATGGATTGCTTGACGATATCAGAAATAGTGTCTCGTCCACGATTGACGCTTTAGATGTTGAATCGTTGGACGACAATGGGAGGTCACAAAGTAACTCCATGAAGACCAGAGATTTCTTTGATTTGGATTTGGTAAATCCGAGATCAAACTCTTGTAAAATGACTATCCATTTGGAATATTTGCCCCCTAGTAATTGACGCGACAGAGTGTAGGTCATAGGGTTGCAATATGATAAAATGGTAGTTTTGCGAAAGAGAATATAGTGTCAAAATCTCTGTACTGCTTGAACAGCTGCTAAAGTTAGCTTTTCAACATAGGAGTACCTACTTTCTATATCATTTAAGTGGCGGCTTAAATAATAGACAGGATGTTCTATCCTATTGTCCTCTTGCACTAAAACCATGGCAATGGTTGTATCTGTGGTGGCTAGATACAGGTTAAAGTATTTTTGATAGTCAGGAGCATACATTAATGATGCTTTTACTAGGGAACCTTTTAAAGCATCAAAGGAAGCTTGCGCAACTTGATCCCAGTTGAACGATACTTCTTTTTTCAAAAGACGCGTATAACCTTTAGCAAGTTCAACATAATTTGGAATGAACCTCCTTAGAATGTTTGCTTTCCCTTGGAGTTTTGAATCTGAAGCAAATTTGAAGGTGGAGGCATGTCAAGGATTGCCTGAACCTTACATGGGTCGAGTCAAATACCGTCTTTAGAAACTACAAAACCAAGTAACCGACTAGAACCAATACAAACACACATTTGTGTGGATTGAGTCGTATCTTGTAGTGTTGACAACGTAGAAATATGGCTCTCAAATGCTGCAGATGATCAGTCCATTTTCACGAATGAGCTAGTAGATCATTGAGATATAGTTGAACGATGTGCTTGATGTCGTGGAAGGCGTAGTTCATTGCCCTCTGAAAGGTTGCCCCTGCGTTCTTCAAATCAAAAGGTAGTTTACAGTACGTGAATGTGCCCCATGGACATATAAATGCAATCTTCGACTAGTCCTGTGGACGGATATTGATTTGGTTGTACCCGGAAAATCCATCCATGAATGAAAAGATTTCGCATCCGGCACATTCATCAATTATCTGGTCGATGAAGGGTGTAGGGTAGTTGTCCTTTGGACACGCTTGATTTACATCCCTATAATCAACACACACTCTAATCGTTCCTTGCTTTTTCATCACAGGAACAATATTCGATACCCAATCAGTGAGAGGAACAGCGTAAATGAAACCAGCATGTAAAATTTTTTCAACTTCTACCTTAATGGCAACAACTTTCTTTGGTTGAACCAGTCGAATTCGTTGTCCTACTGGTTTGACATCTTGATACATCTTGATTTCATGTTCAACGATGCTCGAGTCAATGCTTGGAATTTCTTCATATGACCATGAAAATACATCTCTGAATTCACGAAAGAGAGCGTAGTATATTTCTAGTTCTAAAGGAGAACAAGATTTGCCAACATGAATACTCTCTACAACATTAGGTTTGGTCGAGATATTAGTGGCGATAGTTTCCTCAATATTGGATAGATTTCGCTTAGAATCCACTATATTTACAATATTTGATAGGAAATAAAAAACTGAAGGATGATTAAGGTCACTTGAATAATCTTCATTTTTATCTTGAAGGTGGGAACAATGGTGGTAATCTTCCCACGTCGTCTCTTATATCATCATCGACTGAATTATTCCTTCGTCTGTAGAATGTATACGAGACCAATGATCAGAAGAGGTACCATACTCTAGAGACTTATCTATCCAAACACTCCCTGAGTGTTGATTTGGGTTTGCCGCCTAGGCCCAGAAAATTGATTGCTACAAAGATTCTATAGGGCTTGGGAGCAACACCTAGTGATGATCCACACTATCAAAATGGTCAGAGTTCTTCTTAATCTTAGATGATGTAGAAGGTATCATATGACAGGTTTCCACTGTGGCCACTTTTGCCAAATTAGTTGGAGGAAGGAAGGCAAAAGTACCCATTAAGGAAGGGTCTTTTAGGAGAGCTACTCCAATATTTTGAAGCTATTGAGAACTTCCATGGATCAATGGAATGCTTCCAGTAGCTTGAGAACTATTCGGGAAAAAGGTCAGTTGGTCAATGATTGTAATCCCGCCTTGGAAGGGAAATGCAATCTTTCTAAAATATGTTGACAAAACAGTAGCCATAGCATAAATCCAGGGCCTTCCCAATAAGATATTGTAGTCAAGGTTTCCATCAATGACCTAGACTTCAATTTCTACTGTCTTGTTGCCCAGTTCAACTTGCAAGTTACTCAATATCGCATACAGCATGTATGTCCTTCCATCGAATTCTTTTAATGTCATTGATGATCGTGACAATGGTGGTGAGCCTAAAGTTTTCCAGCAACTCATTGACATAATACAGGTAGATGCCCCCTCATCAATGATTGTTAGATGAATAGTTTTGTTGAGGGCTTTTACCTGTATAAGGAAAGCAAGTTGGGCTGGTAACTGGGGTTCGTATCCTTTATGGTTAAAGGCCACAAGATTGGAATCCACTGAATCGATCCCACCTATTGCTGATAACAAAGCCTGCTTTTGGGAGGGGCAGTTCTGCAATACTTCAAGTGTCAACATAGCGGATGGAGATTGAGCCAAATCTTCCACTATATTATAATTCTGTGCTGCTTGAGCACGAGGATTAAATGTCGATTTACGTACTACTCCCTTTGGTGGCTTTATAGTTTATTCAGGAATGATGGGTGGAACAAATTCTGAGGAAGTTGTTGTCAAACTACTGGGTTAATCTGTAGCCTTGTTGTTTGATGACTGTGGATTCCCGTAATCTTTAATCCTTGTCAATATCAAAGCATCATTTTGTTGTTTCGAGATGGATAACGTAAGAACTTTGGATGTGGAAGCATGATCGATGGAAACCAGATTGGTTTCTGGGTTTGGAAATGGATCAGTCAACACCATTGAAGTATTTGCAGTTTTTAACAACTTTGTAACCTTAGCTCGATGTGGATAGTTTTTAGTCCAATGGTCCTCGTTACAAATGTAGCATGGATCACGAGGTTTCTTTTGCCCAGTAGGGTTTTCAAAAGATTTTTCAGGAGGTGAATTCTCATGTTTCTTCTTATTATTTTTCCCTTTCTTCTTGCCCCTGGTTGCTTTGGATTCTTGCCCTTGCCAGATGACATGGCGTTAATCTTTGAGGCAAGAGTTTTGTCATTTTCTTTTTGACTAGAAACTACAAGGGCTTTACCAGATGGAGCCTTTGCGGTCTGCATACTTAAGGTACTAATCACGCCATCACCGGCGTGAGAGTCTCTATTCGATTTAGGAGGGGGAGGAACAGAAAATTCTGGTCTAGGAGCGTCAGGAATTTTGTCGTAGAGCATGCCAGACTAAGTGTAGATCAAGTCTAAGTATTGTGCATGAGCAATGACTTACTTTTCAGTGACAACTCCTCCTTTCACCACATCCTCAATGATTGAAGGTAATAATGACTTAATAAACCACTCAACTAGGAGCTAATCAGGAATGTACATCTTTACCATTCGACGACGACGTTGCAACTCATGAATATGATCAGATATGTGAGTGGTTGTTGTCTGTTTAAAGTTGGTAAGGAGTTCTCTTCCCGTTTCATACCTTATGGGTAACTGAAAGTGGGTTAGAAAAGTAGTGGCAAGGGCACTAAAGTTATCAAACGAAGCTCTAGGCAATTCAATATACCGTTTCGCAGTCGAACCAGTTAGCGTTCGCTGAAAAAGGTGAAGCCTAATCGAATCATCATTCAGGGTGTTAGACGAGCACCACAAATGAAAGGTCGTTACGTGATTCGATGGATCTTCACCCAGATTTCCATTGAATTTATGAATATCGGAGGGAAGTTTATGAGGAATCGCTGGCCACCAAGCGGCGTATGCATTTGGATCATTCATCAGCCGGTTTAAGTCTGGTAATTCTAGAGTTGCTACAAAAGGCAACTGTTGATTCAGGTTTGGTGAGGCATGCCCAGGATAAGAGGGAATTGCCTGAGTAGTAGGTCTTTCCATACCAGCATAATGTATTTGATGTTGGTAACTTTGATAAGGTTGTTGGACATAACCATTATAGTATGACTGCTGATAACTGTTTTGAGAAAACGGTTGTCCATTACCTACAAAGCCTTGTTGCTCAGATCCTCGGTAGGTTTACTGGAATTGTGGTTGTTGATATTGTACCAGCCATGGTTGTTGGACCATTTTCTATTGCCCAATACTAGATGTTTGACCAAGTTGCGGAGTGATAGTACCTGTTTGATCCTGAGTCGTTCCAGGTAAGGAAACACTAACTTGAGGTTGCGATTAAGTCATAGAGACAAGAGGCTGTTGTATTGCAACCTGAGAGACTTGAGGTTGACACACAACAGGTAGTGCTTGTACTTGTGACACAGTCACAATAGCAGGTGTAGTGGAAATGTTTGCCACAGGTTGGACTGGTTGCATTGAATATACAACCCTTTGTTGTTGAGGTAGTATTCGTACCCAACCACTGGATGTAATTCCAGTTTGACTTGAATTCTACTGTGAACTCTCATATGGTTGTTCTCCAAGAAGGAACAATGAAAAACCATACTGCCCTCCATATGGTGGCAGTCTAGTGTTCAAAGGATATATCGGTCTTTGAAGACTAGTCTACCCAAATTGACACTAGCATGCAGGATCAATTTGCTAAGTTTCAACATAAGAAATACCGGATGGTTTTCCGGATGAACAAATAGGAACAGACCATGTCGTCGAAACAGTCCTTGAGTGGACTCTAGCTAGTGATTAATGACTAGCCGGGACAGATGGCATACCAGCAAACATTGTAGGAATGGCAGCAGGAAGCTCTGTTGTAGCTGTATCAGATGACACAGTCCTTGATGTCGACGGTTGCTCAGACATGTTTAGTCTATCCAAGAGATTTCCTAGTAATTTGATAGGAACTTGTGATGAAGGATGGTTAAAAGAACTAACTTCAGGAGTAGAAGGATACAAGTGGATCCTAGTTCCAAAATGTAATGGAGTATTGGATGGAAGATCCTCTACTATTTCTTCTATAGCAATCAGTCTTGGTGGAAGAGGTAGACCGTGAGGTCTATAAAATATTTCTAGAGCCGAAGAAGGTATAGCTTCTGCAATGACAGATACTGGGGGAGTGACACCTTCTGAATTCTAGAATTCAACTTCCAGATGTTCAGGTAACTGAACATCAGTCTCTAGATTGGCTCTAGCTCGAGATGTTTCAGGTATAGAAGTGCCTACCATTACACTAGAATCAGTTCTAATGTCCTCTTGTAACTGCAGAACTTCTTCTGTAAAGGCAGATGTACCAGAAATGATCGGAGTAACTGTAGTCTCTGATGATGTTGAAACACAAGTTTCAAATAAACCAGGAGAAGTGGACTCAGTTAAACGAGATCGTTTTTCCCGGAATGGTTTCGTTTCTGGAGTCAAAGACGGTTAACTCATTAGTCTCCGTGAACGATGGGGTTTTGATTGACTTTCTTCCATGATTGCAGATTACTTGATCAACTCAAAATTAAACAGGGGGGAAATTTTATTCCGAATTAAATAAATTTTAATGATGCTTTGACACAACTTTTCTTTTTCAATTTTTAAGAGTCGAGAAAAAGCTAAAGATGACTTTAGTCCCTTTCGATTTTTAGTGAGCCTGAAGTGATAAGTGCTGAGATGGACCTTTTCTTTTAAGGAGTCGAAAAGGAATGAAAGTGACTACTCTGGAAATCTAGACAGAGGGATTACCAAACCAATTGCAAAACTGCAATATACACCTTGGTGATTGATCCAGGAGGATCTCAAGACACCAAGGGGATGGATAAAGGCTCGAAATTCAAAATGGCAGAAAGGAGAAGTTGATGGCATGAGTTGAGAGGGCTCGTCTTCCTGATTGCGATGGCGTGAACGGTTTCTCAATCTGAGCTCGGATGCAAAAGATAGAGCTCTTCAAAGTTTGGTATGGCAAGGGGAAAATGGGGCCCACAGTGTGCGACATGGCATCCCAATCAGCACATGGGATCCACATGGCAGCTTGACACTTGGCATCCCATCATTGGCCTCCTAAAACTGCACAAGCAACAAAAAATCATAAATCCCAAAACACTATATATTAACTAAAGTTGGCCAAAAATATAAATAAATAAAATATATATATATAAAAATCAAAACTATATAACAAAATCATTTTATATATCAACTAAAAAGAATTAATATATAATTTTTGTTATATTAAATCAAACTTCAAACAACCAAGGTGGAAGGATCAAAACTATATAACAAAATCATTTTATATGTTAACTAAAAAGAATTAACATATAATTTTTGTTATATTAAATCAAACTTCAAACAACCAACGTGAATGTCACATGGAAGGTTGTTGGGGTTAATATATATATATAACCAAAATGCATGGTGGAAGTAAGATATGGTTCAACGAATATATGGTCAAAGGGTTATATATATACATGCACCATACATGGTTCCAAATAACGCACATGATGGTGGGCCGGCCCTTGCGGCGCGGACCCCACCCAAACGGCAAATCCAACCGTTACGCATATGGTTAAAGCCCCCGTGGTAAGTTGTTGGGCCCATACGTATAATATATGTAACATATATATATATATATGTTATAAAACATATGTTAATGCAAACCATATGATCCGCCATTCCGCCGCATATCACGCCATTAATAAAACAAGAAATTCGTATGGGGTATGGGGATGGGTGCAGGCCGCCCAAATGGCGGGCGCGCTACCCAACGTTTCCCTATTTTTATATATTGGTTGGAATTTTTAAAAGACCACATGTTACTTATGTAAAGTGGTTGGGTTATAAAAAGTAAAATGGATATTTGTGGAGGGGACAGGGTTTCACTTCCTACCCTCCCTCAACCAATTCCTAAGTTTTACCATTGCACCAAATTAAATTTTTGGGGAATCCATCCCGGAAATTATTTAAGAACTCAATTTTTGCTAGTGCTGGGAGGAGATTAGCAGGTATGTTTTCCAAGCTAAGGAGCGTAGAATTTTTGAAGAGGTGATTTTGGTCTAATATCAGAATTGGGCAAGTTTTATATCGATTTTACATCTCTCGGCGACGGGAATCCAATGGTGGTGTCAATTTTTGCAGCAGAGCTCTCCAATTTTCGGGTATTTTTCAGCATGAAGGTGTAATGCTTCATTTTTTGTAACTGATTAATGTAACTTCTTTTGATGCCATTTTTAATGAATGAAGGCCTCCCCATTGATCGAGAAGGGCCCGGAGATGTAGTCTAGGAGGGACGAGCTCCGTTATCAAGTTCTTGTCTTCTTGTCTTCTTATGTTCTTCTTCTCCTTTCTCTCATATGTGCACATTTAAAGTTTCTCTTTGGTTAAGCTACAAAGTGTATATGTAATTCTTTTAATGCATCTATTAACAAAAGATAGCCTGGATCAGTGATAAATTAAAGAGAAATTACCAAGGACTTATGTACGGCAGTCAATCTTCCCGAATGTTGTATTCAGTGCATTACGATCGATAGGGCAGCAGACACGGCTTCCTATGGATAAAGGATATAAGCCTATTGTGGTCTCCCAATATATACTCGACGGTACGGGGAGCACAAGTCCATGCTAGCACTTGTCATATCAAAGAAGAGGAATCACCCAGCCTTTGATGAAAACGATAGTTACTAGATTTTACGACGTCGGAACACGTGTCTAGCCTAGACCTCTAGATGTGTTGCGTTAGGTTCCAAAGTGTTGTTAAGTTCATTGAAATTTATTTTAGAGTTGATCTTGCTTAGAAGTTTGCCTTTCAAGGTTCACCATGTGATGTAGATGTAAAATTCCTAAATATGCAATCTAAAATGATAAATAGTCGTTGTTTACTTTTTAGCAATGAAAATCCTAGCTACTAAGGAAAGAATACTATGATTCTTTCAAACAGACAGCAAATATCACACACTAAATGCACTTTTCTTAAATCATTTTCCACACACAGTCTAAATGCAAATGCAAATGCATGTATTTTTTTTTCGTTCCCTTTAATGTGAAGAATGCAGAAAATGAAAACTGAGTATAGATCTAAAATATTTTCTTCAAAGCGACATTTCGACAATTTCTTTTCAAAATGAAAGGAAGACTAAATGACACTTTTTGATTTCGAATAGAAAAAGCTTTCGACACTTCAAATATTAAAAATCCAAATTAAATACATGTCGAAATTGACTATCTAGAGAAGGAAGACTTTATGACACTTCTCTTCTTTGACACAAAACGACAACTACGACACTTTTGCACCAAAACGACAGTTTGATTCAAGTAACTTTTCTACTAAGGATCGTAAATGGTGGAAAAATACATAAAAACATTTACTAATCCTAATCAATGGAGACTGGACTATGTAAAGTAAGGAGGTTTCAGCAATGAGATACTGATCACAAGCAGCAAAACAACTAAATAGAGCTAAAAACAAGGACAAAAAACCCAAATTTCAAAGACAGAAATAGGATTACTCAGTCATTGTACCTGTGCTTCACAGAAACAAGGATGAATCTCACTTGCTACACACAGGAGGTGTGATGCAAACTGGTTTCCAGTGATGGACAATGCGATAGGCCAAGGAGCGAAACTGAGGTGGGTTTTTGCTCAAATTTGCAGCTGAGTTCAGTGATTGAAGCTGAGCTATGATGGACAGTAAAAAAGCAACGTACAGGGGTATGATCTTAGGAGGTTATTGAGCTACCATAAGGGCATTTAAAATGCTTGCAAGTCAGATGTTCAGTTCATAAACTAAATCGGAGATTGACTGAAGTATCATTCATCTACTATGCACTTGCAAAGCAAGAGCAGTTCGAAGGCTATCTGGCTAACTTCAGGCTCCGTCTGTAGTTTATAAAGCAAACAACAATAACAAACAAACAAACTATTCGCTCCGCAATGGAGTTGCCATTTTGTTTCCGGGAAAACTAGTGTCTTTTCGATCTACTAGTCCCACTAAGATTGGCAGCTATCTTAGAAACAAACAATCAAAGCAATTTGTGATTTCCTCTATGTATGATAGATAAGAGAGAAGCAAAGGAACCAACCTGGATCTTCTGCTTAACTCCTTGCTTGATTTCTCCCCCCCTTGATAGAGCTTGCAACTCCTCTCCTAATTGTCCCGCTTAGAGAATACCTGTAGAAACAGAGTAACAAAACACCATCAAAGCATCTTGATCTACTATATCATAAACAATGCAGAATCAAAAGTACATCGAACATACAATGGCACTCACAAATAACAAGATTCACAAGTACACAATTGTATGGAGGGAAACTTAAAGAACTTTATTAAAATAGAAGGGAGAATTACAACCCAACTATCTGATCCAGCATCATCCTCCCAACATCAAAGCCCTCTTCACCTCATGAAAAGTAAGATCACCCAACAATGTAATGATTCTTCTCAAAGACAAACTATCAGCACTTCCTTACAAATCACAACATTCCAGCCTCCAGATCTCTCAGATGAGGTATCCATTTATAGATGTTTGTAGACGTGTGAGTCATCTTTGGGTTTTTGATTACTGTCATTCCACTTGTAGTTCTTAGTTTGGAGATTTCTTGGATCTCTTACTCATCCCTGGGTGAATTCAGAGAGGCAAGTGTCATAGGAGAAGTTTCTAGAAGATTCCATGAGCATCCACTTAGCAAAATGTCTCAAACATTTGTCCATTCTTGCTCATTGCACCCCACAGAAGGCCTCTTCAGTATGCATCACGCCTGGCTAGTGTAGGAGTCAGTATGCATCACACCTTGACAGTGGAGCAGTCAGTATGGTCCAGTTTTGGCCAGTTCTGAGTGGTTTTTCAGGTGGAACTTCTAGAGAATGATGTAATTAGTTGACTATGATCCTTTAGGATATGAAACAACAATTTTAGGGGTTAAAGAGCCCTTGGTTTATCGACATATAAGATTGGGGTTGCAGTGCCCAAATATGTCTATAACGGCAGGAGATTTTAATATGATAACAACCACAATGGAAAAGAAAGGAGGACTGCAACAGGAGGATGTAGATATGGAGAGATTCAGGGAAACCCAGACAGCCCTCCAATTGATTGATATAAATACTATCAATGGAAATACACGGAATAATAGAAGAGGAGGCAGCAGGCAGATAGCCTCCAGATTAGGTAGGTTCTTAGCCACAAAACACTTCCTTGGGAAAGATATATTCTATGAAGCAACGATCTTACCATGCCAAGGATCGGATCACTAGCTAATAAAACTTGAAATTGCCTTGAACAATCAAAACCAACACAAACCTTTTAGGTTTGAAGCCTTCTGGCTAAGAGATCCAACACTCGTAGACAAGCTGGAAACCTGGTGGCAGAATAGTGAAGGAGAAATACATGGTAGGAACAAGATGCACACACTCCAATTAAGACTCAAGGTGCTGAAAGGAAAAATTAAGACTTGGAACAAAGAAGAATTCGAAAATATCCATAAAGACAAGGTACAACTCCAAATAGACATGAAAAGGATACAACAAAAAATCATAGAAGAAGGAAGAACATAGGAGAGTGCGTAGGAATAAGGAGAGGTGCTAATCCGACTGGAGGAAAGAAGAAAGCAGGAGGAAATCCTTTGGTGCCAAAAGTCAAGAGTTCAATGGTTAAAAGTGGGAGAACAGAAGGCAAAATTATTCCATCGAGCAATGCAGCAACACAGGCAGCAAAACCGAATTTTCTCCCTCAAAAATAAACAAGGTAACAGGGTAATCCAGAAAGAGGAAATGGAGAATCTCCTTATCAAGCATTTCAAGGGCATATTGACAGAGCCGTAAAGTAACAAAGAAGAGGAGATAGCAAAGATCAAACAATATATCCCAAAAAAGGTAAACAGGGATCAAAACCTAACGCTTCTATGGGTAATTATTGAGAAAGAGGTTGAGCAAGTTGTCAAGTCAATGGCTAAAAATAAAGCTCCTGGACTGGATGGCTTTACAACAGAATTCTTTCAAGCAACGTGGAGGTTCATGAAAAAAGATATTCTAAATGCAGTAGAAGAATCAAGAAGCCATAAAAGAATGCACCCGGCATGGAATGCAACCTTTCTGGCATTAATACCAAAAATAAATCAAGCCGAAGAACCCCACAGCTTTAGACCAATAGCTCTTTGCAATGTAATCTATAAAATTATGGCCACTATCATGGTAAAAATATTACAACCCCTACTCCCAGAGCTGATAGCAGAAGAACAAACAGGGTTTGTGAAAGGCAGGCAGATCGTGGATGGGATTGTAGTTGCACAAGAGGTGATTCACTCCCTAAATAAAACCAGAGATAAAGGAATGATGGTCAAGCTAGACTTAGCGAAGGCCTACGATAAACTCAACTGGCAACATCTACAAGAAATCCTTCAAGCCTATGGATTTGACGATAGATGGATAACATGGATAATGTCCATGATCTCCACACCTAGTATGTCAATCCTACTTAATGAGACCCCCACAGACACCTTTAAGCCTTCCCATGGCCTAAGACAGGGAGACCCTCTCTTACCATTCCTGTTCATCTTGGCAGCGGATGGTCTAGGTCACTTAATCAATGCCAGAGTAAGCAGAGAGAATTCCAAGGGCTAAGATTATGGGGAGAAGACTTAGCTATCACACATCAACAATTTGTGGATGATGTAATGATGTATAGCCAAGCAAACCTCAAGGAAGCAAGAAAACTAGGGGAGATTTTGACAGAATTTACAAAAGCTTCAGGAACAGAGGTGAATAAAGAGAAAACACAAATATTCTTCTTTAACACACCAAGAGTGAGCCAAGCCTTCCTGGCAAGAACTTTGGGGTTCAAAATTGGGCAGTTCCCCACAAAATACTTAGACATACAACTGAGTGATCAGTAGTACAGAGTAGCGAATTGGCATGGTTTGATAAGGAAAATTCAAAAAAGAATGGACAATTGGACGTTTAGAACGCTCAATACACCGAGCCATCTCATACTCTTGAAATTTGTCCTCCAAGCTATGCTAGTCTATCAGATGGCAAGTCAAGCAATCCCTAAGACCATATGTTAGAAAATGGTGCAAATTTTTAAAAAGTTCCTATGGCAAGGGGCAAACAAATCAAAAAATGGGCATTACTTTCATGGACATGGTTAAGCAGGTCAGTATAAGAGGGAGGCCTAGGACTCAGAGACCTTTTTATTTTAAACCAAGTTATGGGGGCAAAATTATGGTGGAGATGGATTCAAGGAGGGAATGACCTATGGAAACTACTGTGGGAACAAAAATATGAGATAGCATGAACACCGGAAGGAAAACTCCGAACCTTGTCTAAAAAGAAAGGCTGAGTGATTTGGAACCTGGCCAATATGAACAAAGCCTTGATAAGAAACAACAGCTTTTGGGAAATCCGTGAGTGAGACAAAGAAGATTTTTGGTAGGAAGGGTGGAAACAAAGAGGTACCCTAAGTCAAGAACCTCAGCTACACGAAATACAACAGTACACAACCCAAGTAGTGGAAGATGTAGTAATAAACTACTGGGTAGACGACAAAAATAATTATTGGCGAAAATGGAAGATGAAGAGAGATTGGCCTGAAGCCCCAGAAAACTGACCAATGGACTATCTATCATAAAGAATTGACAACTTGGAAAGTAGCTATTAAAGAAGGACCAGATATAATAAGATGGGGCAAATGCATTAAAGGCATGTTCACAATATCAGAAGGCTACCATATGAAAACAGGAGGAGCTGGAAATGCAGACACAAAAAAATGGAAAAGAATCTGGCAGTTAAAAACTTGGCCAAAAGTGGCGTTTTTTACCTGGACAGTGCTACATGGGCGAGCCTTGACCTGGGACAAATTAAGATGGAAAGGGACACATGGGCCCTCACACTGTACGCTATGCCAAAATCAAGAAGAAACCATGGAGCATGTTACAAATTCCTGCAATGTAAGTAACATCCTGTGGCAAAATTACCAACTTCTTTTTGGGATTACTAAACGAAAGTTAGAAAGCATTAGAATAATAATAGAGCTGTGGAGCAGCAAATCGTAGCGCAACATAATCCTCAACCATGCTTAGAATCTGTCAATTGGGTTCCTCCTGTGGAACCTTTGGAAAGCCCGAAACAGGGTAATATTCAGAACAGAAAAAAATGACACAGGGGAAATCTGGGACCAAATTATGAGAAACATAAGGGAAACAATCATTCTGGGAAACTGGACAAAGGAAGACTGGAAGACGAAAGGCATGGAAAGAATTATTATGAACCGCTTGGAAATTAAAGTAAAAACACAAGTGGCATAAGGAAGGTACATGATGCAGAAAAGGCAAGAGCAGAAGAAAGTTATAGAAATCCCCCCCAAGGATTCATAAAACTAAACTTCGATAGGGCAGCCAAAGGCAACCCAAGGGAGGCGAGTATTGGAGGGATATTTAGAGACAAAGAAGGAAAGATCATAAGGGCATATGCAATGAACTGCGGCATTTCCAGAAATAATGAAGTAGAATATCACGCACTAAACAGGGGACTGGAGATAGCGATACGAGAAAGGTACCACAGATTGCAGATAGAAGGGGACTCCATGCTGGTCATAGAAACCATAAAACAACTACAACAAGGAATACCCTCAGAAAATCTAAGAAAATGCTGGAGGATGGCGTGGATAATAACAGACATTGAAAAGCACCTTCAGCGACTGGCTTATACCATCTCGTCCCCTGTGAAAATGAAAGGAAACGCACAGGTGGACCTCCTAGTGAATTGGGGATGCCGAAATAGAGAGCAACAATTAGACATGGGAGAAGAAGAGCTTAGCCAGAATGAGGAAATGAACGAACTGAAATAGGTAGTCGAAGCCGATAAGCAACAGCTAGAGAATTCAGGTGACGCAGCTGGGAGGGTAGAAGGACGAAAGCAGGCACAGGCATATCAGCATAGATCACCCATGGAACAGCATAGGACAGAAAAAAGGACAGAGAGGATATGGATGATGGAAGAGGAAACAGAAAAGACTGACCCGAGAAGCGTGGGGGCAGAAAGGGAAAGAGGTGGGGGAAGGGAGAACAGGACAACGGGACCGAGAAGGGACAACAAAGGACAACCAGATGGTAGTGCACAGTTAGCAAATTGATGGCAAGAGCAGCCGGGAGAAGATAAACATTAATGAAGCATGGAGGACAAGACATTGGGGCAACATCCCAAGGAAAGTGGGTCGTAGAACAAGTCACAGATGGACGGAAATGGAGACAGCTAGAGGTAAGGGTAAGACAGAGGAATATGAAAAGAGTCGAGTATGAGGGAAACCATGCACTTTGCATGTGGACACGGAAGGAGGAAGGTGGCGAGAGAGAACGCATCGACGACCAATGACAGCTGCAGAAGATAGAACATCACAACCAGGTCGATGGGTATGTTAAATTTCCTCCCCCTCCCTTGGAAAAAAGTTTTTTCATGAAGCATAACATAGGCATGAAGTTAGAAAGGGATAATTTGCATCTTCGTAGATTTAGTTACAGAGGTAAGGTATTTTGGGATAGGGGAGAAGCCTGAGATTCCATGGCTGGGAAGGGTGGGTATAACAATAAGGAGAAGGGCAGACAGGACCTGAAGGACCCATCCACCCATGTCCCCTACAACAAATGGGGAGACCTGGGTGTATCAAACCCTGAGTCTATGCCTTCGGAAAGGAAAACCTAGAAAATCCGAGAGTGGAACCAGGAGCGTCCCATAGGAGACAGAGAATCTGAAGGAAATCGGGAAGGGGACTCTGAACCAGAGGAACCAAATCTGGGGATGGGGATAGGCAAGCCTAGGAGAACTAGGAGGGGCCTTGCAAGCAAGGCAAATCACTCGCCCCAGAAAAAGCATGCTAACTATCATAGAGAAACCCTCAGTGGTGGAAGCTCGGAACCTGAAAGTTCTAGAGAGGCCTCAGATCTGCATAAACGAGACAACCACAACTCGAGAGGACCTATGATGAGGGATGGTAGCACCACCCTTTTCAATTATACCACCCCAAAGGCTAAAACTGACAATTGTGTTCATAATGTGATAGGTCTAACAAAGAGTAAGGGGGACACTGCATCCTAGCCCGAGCATTTGAAGGATAAGAGCACCAGAAAGCTGATCAGCAAAAACATGGCACCTAGACGAAGCAAGAGAAATGTTAAGCAAGAAGAAGGAACAAGCAGAATAAGCCAGAAAAAAGGAAGGACATCGACTGGGGAACAGATTAAGAAACTAGATGACGCCTACATGAAGGCAAATCCACAGGAAGTCTAGGACCAAATTTAGAGTTGGGAACGAGACCTGAGACAAAATATATGAGGCAGAGACCTTCCCCTGCAAGAGTGGTAGGAAATGGTATAGGACCCAAGCACAATAAATGGTCGACAATCTCTCTATACCAGGACCTTGCAACATTATTGGATAATGAAACATATTGTTGCCCGAGCCATGACCCTCCATCAGGAACATATGGAAGGGGAAGTCCTGAATAGGTAGGAGAAAAACAAGGAACCGGAACTTGGCCGAGGGGAAATGCTGAAATAACTAGCGACCATTCAGATACAGACATACAAGAATAACCTTGCCTTGGGCCGAATTGAGCAAACTCTGTCAGAGATAAAGTGGAAATTGTTCCAGCAGGGATGAGAGCTCCCAGGCCCAGGGGTGAAGTCGCAGACTACTGGAAAGAAGATGCTAAGCCCAGAAGAGAAGTCGCAGACTACTGGAAAGAAGATGCTGAGCCCGGAAGAGAAGGAAACATTCCAGATAGCCTCCTCAGATGAGGAGTAGTTTCTTTATCTTTAAGTTTTTTGAATGTTTATGTCTAAAAGACCAAAGATAGGAAATTGGGAGAAACTAATGATATTGATGAACTTATTTAAATTTTGGAGTGGATACAATGCTGATCGAGGGCCGCCTGGTTTCCTTCGGGTAGGTGGCTAATCGAAGTTTTTGAATGTAAATTTTGAAAAGTAAATATAGAAAGTATTACCTTGTTTACAAAAAAAAATATGAAACTTCCCCATAATGTTTCTCAAAAATATATTGGCCTCACTCTTATTAGATTTATGGGCTAATATATACAGAACCAGATGCATAACAAATTTCCAAAATGAGAAAGATTTACATAGACTGATAGGAAAAAAGTCCCAAAAACCCCCATAGGACCAAGAGTCAACCAACTGTGATTAGAAATATTCATAATTAACTATGCCATGATAGTATAGACCTGAGCAAGGGGAGGAGTAAATTGAATTCATAGTGAAAATTCCCTTCCATGTGGGCTAATTTGGTCTCTGTGCACTCTAGCTTATCTTGGACGTGCCACGACCTTCTCTAGAGACCGAGCAGTCTATCATGCATCTCCCACAAATTTATTTGTATGTAATGTGAAATCTATGATGTCGTACTAATCATATTTTTGAGCCTTGTTACCTCTTAATTTATCATAGGTCCTAGGAGGGGTTCCAAAAGGACTACTACAAAATCAAGTGGCAACAACGAGAAAAGGACCCACTATTGCCTCAGTCAATGTCCCCTTCTCTTTACAGAATTTCATCAATGGGATGAGTCCTGGTATAAGGAAATCAATAGAATGATGAGGTCAATAAATATGAACAATGATATTTCCAAATCCCATTCAGGGGAGAGGCTTAGATAATAGGTTGTTTGTTTTAGAAGTGAAATAAGGGCTCTCCAAAAAGGCTTGAGGGACGAATGACCTTGGGTTTAGGAATATTCAGAAATGATGAATTCTCAAGATCAAAACATCCAAAATCCCTCATTTGTGATTTATGTGTTTATATTAGGGTTCAAAGTCATGCAAGGATGGCTCTTTCAGTGGAAATGTTCAATTAAAACGTGAACTTTGGGATAATCTAGGGTTACTTTCCAGGAAGAAAAACCTTGAGATAAATACTATAAGAGACTAAGGGTTCAAAGATATGTCATGGTAAAGGCTCGTCCAATAATCACCTAGAGTTAAGAGAAAAGGTTTTTAATGATGAAGTACAAAGTGAAAACCTTCAAGAAATCCCCAAGTCAAAGGAGCTTCAAGGGTTCCCACTTGGTGTGATAGTTGGGGAATCAATTTATTTGAAATTCCACCATCAAAATTTGTTCAAAATAGAAGGATACCTAGAGGAGACATAAATGAAGAAACATGTTTGGTCGGAATCCTAAAATTGCTCCTCCGTAAAATTTCACACCAAGCCCTATAAAATCTCCTTATCCTTAGGGAATGAAGGAAAGAGGAAGAAAAAAGGTGAAAGAATGGTATTTCATTAATTTAATGTGATCGCCATGGATCTAGGACTAGTGCACAATCTATTGGGAGAATTCAGTGAAGAATGAGATTGATTTATGGTTTTGTTCTATCCATGAGACTAATTGCAACTTCGCATGCCATAATGAAGAAGCTACCCAACTACAACAAGGATTTATACTTCAACTTGTCAAATAATGGAGTTTTAGGGTTAGGTTTTCAAAGAAAACCCTTAGGAACATTTTATTTTTCTTTCCCAATGAATAACACATTCAATAGACCGAGACTGCCAAAGTGATTCAAGAATTTTACATAATTTAGAGCACAAGTAGCATTGCGATGAAATATTCCATACATTAAACATATAATGAAAATTTTGAATAAAAGAGCAACTTACATCAGGCATGGCATAAAAAGTATATCCATCTGTCACATTTGCAAGAGAGGATCTCCAAAATAGAATAGAATTAACCCAAACATAAAAATTCATTAAATAATCTCCAACTTGTCCTTCAATAGTTATAGCGAAATTCTAGAAGAATTAATGATCCAAATCCAACTGATGATGAGTTAAAAATGAGGCCTTACTTTTATTTATATGAGCCTCTAATAGTTTAATGGGTGTAATTATCCTAACTAACCCCTAAAAGTGTCTCTAATGTGAAAAATAACACCCTAATTGGTGACAAGCCCGTGATATAGCTCCATAACATGAAAAATAAGCCTCTTGGGATGGTTGAAATGATAACACAATAGTTAGGAGGGTTTTTGGAAGACCTATTGAATTCCAACATGTGCCAAAATGGATGGAAGGGTTCCAATAATAGTGATGAAGGGGGTGGCCCTTAATTTCCAAGAAAATGACCCGTGGTGCTCCTAAGTGGTTGTGGGGGCACAAAAACATACTCATGGATCTCCAAGTTGATCAATCAAGCCTGTATCAAATCTATAAGGGATGGAACAATGATGAAATCCCTCCCTCTATCTCACATGGTGAGATACATCCTCTTATAGGCCCTGGAACAACTCCCAAGTGTGTGGTGCAAGTGTGTAGCTGGTTGGGCAAGGTGGTATAGGTACATCATCATTGTCAAATAAATGGAACACAAGCAAGAATTCAGTGGAGTTGAATGATCCCATGATGTGGTTATATTATCTCTTCTGAGGCCCTTGTAGCTCTATGATCACCCTACAAATTCCAATATGACCCTATTCAAGGCTTGGACCCCGTACAGTGAGACCAAACCCCAATAAAAATACCCAACTATAATCGTGTATAAGATCCAATGCATTTCCTCAGCTTCTATTACAAGAAATCATCATTGTAATTTAGTAAATGGGACTACAAATCATGGAACCAAGTGGACACTTCATAGTGTCATGCCCTTCCATAATGGGCCTCAAAACATACAAGTGTCTCCAAGTTCAAGAAGGAGGTTAATTAAGGACCCTATTAAGTTGTTTCAACCACTGAGGGAGTTACAAGTCCATGTTACACCCCTTAAGTGACGGGTGTCATGTGATATAATGATGGAATGGAGTGGGACATTAGGGAAATGATCCATGCCACATGCCATAGTACAAGGGCAGCCATGATCATGGAAGCCAACACTTAGGTCTATGATGTAGGAGTGTGCAATAATGGTACATGAGTTACCCCAACCTTTGTTTTTTCACCCTTCTTCATATCCCTTTTTCCTTTTAATGTTTTTTTCTTTTATAACTGCTTAGGGCTTTAGGGGATGAGAGCATGATGTGTAAGATATACTAATGATTATCATATTAAGGTTGGGAAATTCATCTCCCGCTGGGGGTTGGGACAATCATGAGTTCCTTAATAATGAAGGGGGAAAATATAGGGGTCCATAGGAACCATGGTGATGGACATAATGGGGGTAGAGCTCATGTTTGTATTTTTCTCACGTGCTAAATTTGTATGCTCTGACTATCTTTTGTATTTTATAGTATTTTTCCTGTTGAGAGTAGCCAAATTATGTTTGTAAGTTTTGTTTAGCTGCATCAACCTCTAGGGCATCATTCCAAGATAGACCGAAAGTCTGGAAAAGGAGAGGGAGGAGGCTAACTCCTTATGGACCCAATGGAAAAATGTGGACCCAAATGGGAGATATGTTAAAAGGGGTTATAATGAGTGGAGGGGAGCGATGTAGGTTTTGTTAGGAAGTGAGACCACACAACCAAAATCAAGATTTCCCATGTAGTTCCACTCCTAAAGTTAGTCGCCAATAAAGGAGATCCCGAGGGAGTAAGATATAAGGTTAACCACCAAGTTTGAAAAAGGATACAAGAGTACAAACCAAGAGCATTCATTATGTCAAATCCCCCCACTAATCCATGCCTAAAAGTGTCCATCATAAGTAAACAAAAGTACCTAACTACATAATGAATACTATACCTTCGATCTAGGAACGACCACCTTAAAACATATGATCATAACATATAGGCGAGGGTGCATAATGGTTGGCTCAGGTGGTAGAGATGGTGGCATATCAAGCTATCTAGTGGTTGCAAGGGGTTGCTAGTTTCTACTTGAGAACCATCTAGGAGAAAAAATTTCTCCTAGAGGCATCACCCACAGGTGGTGGGTAACATTCTTAATTAAGCTCATCCAAGGAAACATTCGTCAGTTATATGATAGTAGCGTTGTCCTCCGATGGGAAGGTTCTCACAACCATGGGAATAGACTATGAGGGTGGCAAGTGTACAGTTTATCCTCAACCTTGATCATTTAGATGTTTTTGCACTGGATACCCCCTCACCTCCATTACTCGGCATGCCCAACCTCTATGTTGAGGCATATTCATCTCAAGCTTCTGTGAATGCATCACCACCCTCCTCTTAACTTCTCTCCTAGGAAAGGAAACAAATATCATGCACCAACGAGCCTACATAAAAATCCAAGGATGCTTCTTCTTCTCACTTGGGTCCTCAGTCTTCCCCATCCCTAAGTCTAAATTCCTCTCATCAAGGGGACTCTAATAATAATATGAACCCCTGCAAGGTACCACAAAAACCACTAAATCTTGAATTGTAATAGTTTCCCTGCAACTACCCAGGGTTAAACTTGGGAAAATTACACCTATTGACTTCCCAATGAGGATCATAAGAACATTGGCCTAGTGTGCGTAGAGCCCTAGAGATTTTATCGGTAGACTAACATCTGACAAACCAAGCTTCACCCACTCTAATAAACACCCAACCCATACACAACTGGGGTCTAGGTCGTTTACAACACTTAAGCACCGAAGGGTAGGTTTCACCACCCACCAAAAAAAATAGAACTCCCACCTCCCTTATTGAAAAAAAAAAAGGAAGACTAATACACACCTTGCCAAATGACCACTCCACCCAAACATAGACAACAAAAAACAATTCTATAGGCATGAAATTAACTAGCTCAAATTGTAATTTCAACCTTAAATCTTTACACCCGGTGTGGATAATCGATAAAAATTTAATGGTCATCTAACTTTGTGGATTTACAATAAATTTTTTGATAACTCATAACCCATAGAGCTTGCATCAATAGTAGAATCCGACCACCCCTTATAAATCCTCACACCACATAGCTCGATTCAAAGTTTCCATTTTCCCTAACTTTGAATCTCTTGCTCCTCTTGCTCACTAGGTTGTCCCAGCCAAATTCCTCTAAAAATTCTTCTTACCATCACATGAATGGAACAACAATATTTCCCCTCATATTTCTCAGCAATTCTCGACACACAAGCATAGAAACTACATTTCATTCTCCCTCCAAGTTTGAAACTACATTTCATTCTCCCTCCAAGTTTACATCGTTAAATATGGCGTTGTCGGACATACCACCAGCCACACCTTTGGTACATATCACCAATCTTCGAAATGACATGCATTAACACAATTAATTTCTACACAACAATGACTTGAGGCTTTGCACATGAGTGCATGCTGCCCAACTGTCACATATAAATTTAAGTGATATTGAGGGGATTCGTGATGTGTAGAACCACACCCCGCACCCCCGATATCCCCACATCTTAACATTCTAGCACCCCCGTTTGCAGAAAATTTTATCAGTTTTAATTTGATTAAATTATTTCTTTAATTTTGTAAGTTTAAAAAGTATAGTGAATAATGTTAATATTCAAATGAATAGACATCATTTTTCGAAAAATTATCTTTATTTATAATATACTAAATGGAATAAAATATTAAAATGAAAATGTTAATTGTTCCATTGAGAAGTGATTCACTACAGAGATGTTATAGTGAGCGTAAATATTTGAATCTCGGTTAAATACATGAGATATATTGTAATGGCTATAAAATGCACTCAATAAAATAATGATAACAATAAAACATAAAATTAACTTAATTATCAAATAACAAAAATAATAATTTATTCAATTTAAATTATTAATATTGTAATTTTGTTTTATTAATATAATCAAAACATTTATTTATAAAAAAAATAAAATATTAAAAAAAATGACTTGTATTTAAAATTATAATATTTTAAAATATATAATTAATAAACATATAAAAACTTAAGAAATTTAATTAATAATCATATAATTAAAATTAGAAACAATTTTAAATGGAAAAATGTGAAAAAAAATAGTAAATATGAATTAATATCGATTTTAAAATATGAACTTAAATAATGATTCATATTCATAATCGTTATATTTTAGGATTTTATATTAATGTTAATTAATAATGGTATAGTCTAACTTATAGATAACATATCTTTTTTCATCAAAATAAGATGATACAATAATAGAATGAAGATTTCCACAATTATTCATATTTGAAGAAAATTTCCGGATTGAATTGTGTAGAGGATTAGTATCTTTTCCAAGGTTTTTCATAGACACTCCACCATCATCTAGACTAGAGAAAATTGAATGATAAACATGCAAGTGTTGAAAGCCTTAAATAGAAAAAAATTCAATTATTTAACTGTTGGAAAAAATAATAACAAAATTTTAAAGAGCCTTAAGGGTGAGGTCAAAGGGGGGCATTAAAGAAGATTTTTTTTCATAATAAAAGATTTTGAATTAAAAATAAGATTTTTAACTGAAATGAATAAGTTGAATTCAAAGTCAAACGAAAAATTTTGAATTAAAATTAACAAGTTAATAATTAACAATAAACTAATAAAATTCAATTATTTAAGTAAATAAAGAAAAAGGGGGAGGGGAGAAGTTAAAGATGATTTTTTTTTAATTAAAAATTAACTATTAAAAAGATATAATTGAAATTAGGATTTTGATTTTTTTTTTTAAGACATTTTTGAAAGCATAAATAGATTCAATATTGTGGAAAACTTTAGGGCATTTAAATTCTATATATTAAACAATTTAAAATCATGTTTTTAATAGTTTGTCAGATTTTGGTTACAGGTAACTAGAAAAAATGATCTAAAAAAGGCTATTTCATCTATAAGTTAGATTACACCTTTAATAAGTATATAAAAATTTAATAGTTACAATAAACTTGTTTTCCTATAACTGGGAAACATGTTATATATGTACACACACACAGACACAATTGAATTTAGCTTGGGTGGTTGGGAAGAATAATTGTTATCCCCCCACCTAGGTCCACATGTTGATGCTCTCTAACAAAAGAATTTTGTTGCATTGGAGATTGGCTTTCTTCACTAGACAATACCCAATGCCCAAAATTTTACTTGGAACATATATATTTCTTCTCAGGTTTTATGCTTAAAAAGAAATTTGCATTTTGAGAGATTTCATCTCTCTCCACATTTGGTAGTCTATACTATTTAATAAAGAATAAATAAATAAAATATTATAAAGTTTGTGCAACATTTTCTTTAAAAAAAATTCAATATTTTATGAAAAAATAGTTTCGATTAACCCTTTTTTATGTATATTATACATCTAAAATTTTCTAAGTTTTGTACTTGAAAGAAATTTGTAAAATT
The DNA here is from genome assembly GCA_031772625.1 of Pinus tabuliformis. Taxonomy (NCBI): domain Eukaryota; kingdom Viridiplantae; phylum Streptophyta; class Pinopsida; order Pinales; family Pinaceae; genus Pinus; species Pinus tabuliformis. The sequence continues at coordinate 897,488,872 of CM062806.1, read as the reverse complement.
TGTATTTCTACATATTTGGCAGCTCTTCACATTTGGTAGATCCAAAAGTAAAATAAATCTATACTATATGAAATCAAGGTTTCTGTGATCTATAATATGAATGTTGAGAGATATTTCGGTGAAAATCACATCAAAAACAATATGTCGACGTGTTTCAAACCATCCAGTGTGGTTCATCGTCAAGGCAAGATGGAGAATCAAATCTTCACATGAAATTAAATAGTTGTAGAAATATTATAACAAAAATTGTCGTTAGAATATAACAGTTAGTTTTGACTAAAGAACTATTATTAATTATTAATTAATAAATAATATTTAATATAAAGAAAGTAGTTGTTATAATATAGTTGTTAATATTAAATTAAGAAACATATTTAATCAAAGGGAAAACTCTAATGTAATAAACTATAAACCAACAAAGAAATAGAAAGATCTAAAATTAAATAAAAATAATAATTTGGTCAAAGTTAAATAATCAAAATAATAAAACTAATAAATAAATAAATCACATGAAATAAAAGAACAACTTAAATACTAATGGTTCAAAAATCTCACAAAAATCTATACTAATTAAATAAAAAAGTTAAAATATTATAAATTCTATGCGATTGTTTCTTTAAAAAAATATAATATTTAATAAAAAACTTGTTAGGTCCTTACAATATTAGTGTATTTCCTTTATTATTATTGTTAGTGCAGCCCCCTATGGTTACTGTTGTGCCCATGTATGCAACATGTTGTTATTGTTGTACCCCATAGAAGCCCACTATTCTTATTGTTGTTCCCTTACATTGTTATTGTTATGTAGGCTCTCATTATATTGCAACCCCTTAGACTCCTATATATACCAAGGACGTTGTATCATTTGTGTCATCCAAGAATTGTTCATTTATGTAATATAAAGGGGGTTTCCCTCTTGAAGAGACTAATTTTTAAGTCATTGATCTATCTCTTCTTCTATTTTGTGAGCTGGTTGCATAACAATTGGTATTAGAGTCATTCCGAGTCATTGTTGGGAGGAGGTATCAATAGATTTTATCACAGGTTTACCCAAGTCTGGAGGAAAGAGTGTCATCATAGTGGTAGTTGATAGAATTACAAGGTATACACACTTTTGTGCATTATCCCATCATTTTAAATTCAGTACAGTTGCTACAGCATTTATGAAAACAATTCAAAAGCTACATAGAACCCAAAGATTATTATAAGTGATTGAGATCCCATTTTCACTGGAAATCTTTGGACAAAATCATTTTCTTGTCTTGGTACTCAATTAGCTCATAGTTGATCTCATTATCCTCAATATGATGGGAAAATTGAGATAGTGAACTAATGATTGGAAGGATATCTTTGTTGCTTTGTATCTGATAAACAAACACAATGAGTCAAGTGGTTACCTGTAACTGAATGGTGGTATAACACTTCCTTCCATACGACAACAAAAATGACCCCATTTATGGCACTTTATGGATATCATCCGCAATCCATCACATCTCCTTTAAGAGAAAATTCTAAGGTTCAAGTAGTGAAAGATCACATCGACCATCAAAAAGTTCTCCAACTCTTAAAGGATAATCTCACTCTAGTGCAAAATCGAATGAAACAACATGCAGATCAACATCGCAATGAAAGAAGTTATGAAGTAGGTGACTGGCTATTTTTACAGCTACAACCACAAAAACAAATGTCCGTCAAGCAAGCTAAGAAGGATAATAAATTATCACCAAAGTACTATGGTCCTTACAAGGTGTTGTAAAAGATTGGTACTATGGCATACAAATTGGAGTTTCTCACATCTTCCCAAGTACACCTAGTTTTCCATGCTTCATGCTTAAACAAGATTATCATTGACAAGCTCACAGTTCAAACAGTGTTTCTAGAACTTGACAAAGAAGGAAAAATCATACTTGAGCCTAAAGTAGTCACGGAAATAAGAACCCACCAACTACGAAATCAATCAATTTCAGAGAATCTAATTAAGTGAAAGAACTTACCCTCTGAAGATTCCACATGGGAGGATGAGAATATTATACACACGCATCTAAAACTGCTCAAGCATCGAGGAAAATACCTTTTGAAGGGGAGGGGCATGTGAGGTCCCTATAATACCAATGTATTCCCCTTATTGTTATTGTTAGTGTAGCTCCCTATTGTTATTGTTATGCCCAAGTATCCCCCATGTTGTTATTGTTGCGCCCCATAGACGCCCATTGTTGTTATTGTTGTGTCCTTACATTATTATTGTTATGTAGGCTCTGATTATATTTTAACCTCTTAAACTCCTATATATACCAAGGAGGTCTTATCTTTTTTTTCTGAATAAAGACTAATTCTATTAAGATAAGAAAAGTATAGTACAATCAAGCTTGCAAGCAAGCGAAGCAGAAAAGCAAGGGAGCCACAGGTGATAGGCTATCCACCTCGCGCCTTAGAGACATTCCATGAAAGGGCTAAGAAGACAAAGGAGAACAAAAAGAAAGAACTCAGCTAAGAGAACTACCCCAAAGAGTCATTTCCAGCCACACGACATTTTTTGCCTTTTTTCTTGTTTACTTTGACCCACCCAGTGGAGTGTGGCTGAGCCATGACAAGCTATAGATTATTCTGCACTGGCGGTGGAATATCCTTATCAGAATCTAAGGAAGAAGAAAAATGAGAACATTTCTGAGAAAACTTAGGGTGAGAGGAGACTGTTGGAGCACCCGAGGGAGTGTCCATCGAAATCACATCATTCTGCACATCTGCTACAGTAGCCTCATCATTATGCAAAATAGCTTCAGTTTCCTCCTCATCCGAACTAGAGAAATCTAGATCGTACATTGAGCGAGGAGGCTCACAAGGATTCCAGCGCTTGGATTTGGGTTTGCGATTTAGATTCTTCTTTTTATCGAGGAACTGAGTACATGTACTCTGGAGGTGCCCCGTTTGATCGCAATGGCAGCATCGGAAGGCTGTATTCTCGTAATCCAAGGTTTGAGTCCAGTGGAAATCTCCAATCTTGAGATTAATCTGATCCAGTAGTCCTTTGCTGATATCTATTTCTGCACAAAGTCTGCCGTAGGTGTAAAGACCATTTTCCTTTCTTGAGGTGTCTGTAGCCAGGTAGCGTCCTAAAGTATCTCCAATGGCTATGAAAATAGATGCATGCCATAGATGAGCCGGAAGATTCGGGAGCCTGACCCAAATGGGAAGCTTGGTGATGACTACTGTAGAAGGGTCAAAGTCTGGAAACCAGGGGGTGAAAAAAAGCCCAGCCGCACCCTAGAACCAAGGGCCTCCCATTAAGGCCTTCTGGTAATCTTCATTTGAGTCAAAAACCACAATGAAGAATCCTTTTGAACATAAGTAAATCTTGCTTTTTTTAGTCCAAGTGGAGTGGATCCATTAGTATAGATCTGCTGTGCGAGGCCAAAACCCATTAAATTTGCAAATGAGTGCTGATTCTTCAAAAATCTGTAAGCGATTTTCAATCTCCGCATGAAAGAAATTGATGGAAGGAATTTCCTCTGATTTGTCTACCAAAAATGGCTTTGGAGCCCCATTTGGATGGGCTGCTTTTGGAGAGACCTGAGGTTGGGCAGCGTCTTTGCGAGCTGCATCTTTATAGGAGAAAGAAGGGGCAGAGGAGGTCTGCCCAAAGGAACCACCTCTTAAACGAAAAGAAGCCCCAATAGAGGCGTCCTTATGAATGCTGTAAAAAGAGAGAGGAAGGGGATTCATTAGTTGCTTACCCTTATATAACAATCTGAGGAAGGAGGAGGGGATCCCCAGCTGGCATTCGAGTTTTTGCAGAAGATCCTGGACTAGATCTGTTGCTCGAACCCAATGCATCCTTGTCTTGCCCAGTAGTTTGACTTGGATTTGAAATTCCTGAGATTCTTCCAACAGATCTAGCTGAATCAAAAGAGGAACCTCTGCAAGCAAATCTGGCGAGAATGAGGAGCAGATTCGCTGCTTGCTTCTGGCAGAGAGGAGATCTGGGGCAATCTGGCTGCGAAAATGGAATGAGGATGAGACAGAGATCCCGAGATCCGCCCTAGGGGAGACCAATGCCTTGGGCTGTGCGTTCTGATCTGATTCCTCCTTCAAGTCATCCATTTCGTCGGTCAAATATCCGCGAGTTGGCTCCTTTCTATCGACTCTTCCCTGAGGAGCAAGCTCACCGTAGAGATTATTCTGTTGAATGGAAGGGTGATTCTGCGTGAAGTTATGAATCCCGATTCTTCTCAGGGGCTCACTGACTTCACTAACTAGAGAGGTCTGGAAACTCTGGGCGGGATTTACAGGAAAATCGTGTGATGCCCGCAGAGAATCACTGGCATCAAAACTCCATCCTACCAGGTCCACGGCATGGGCAGAGGGGGAGATGGGCACGAGAGAACCTGCGTTGCAGTTCCCCTGCTTGAGATCTGTGCAAAAAACCAAGCCGATCTGAACACCGGCGGCAGCTTCCATGAGTGCGAGGGTTTTGAGCTCGGATTTGCACTGCGTCTTGAACAATAACCGGATCCCCAATTTTTTACCAAGGAGGTCTTATCATTTGTATCATCCGTGAATTATTCATTTATGAATATAAAGGGGGTTTCCCCCTCGAAGAGACTATTTTTTAAGTCGTCGATCTATCTTTTCATCTATTTCGTGAGCTAGTTGCATAACAAAAGTAGTTTCTATTATTTTTTTTTCGAAAATTATTTTTTCAACCTTTTTTATACAACTTTATGATAAGAATTAAACTTTACAACAGTTAAATTAATGATTCTATCTCTTATTATTTATTAGGCAAAGACTTCCTATTTGAACTTTAGGTGGATGAGGGTCTATTGACATCTTTTTATCTTTTAAATTCACGGCCTAGATTGATTCTCAAGGGAATATGCTCAGCATATAATTCGTCTAAATTCTTATTGATGGTTTTAATGTGTTAGAGAGTCTATTGGGTTGCGTTGAATTTTAATAAATTTAAAAAATTTGATGTCCAAAATTGCACTTCTATCACTGCCAAATTTATCGAGATTTGAGTTGTATATCTAGACTTGTTATTCCTGTAACATATGTCTCACAATGTGTTTTGGTTAAATGCCATGGTGGATTCCAAAAGCATTTTCGTTGCGATTCAAACTCATCCACAAAAGGCAAAATTTGTACCATGACTCCCCATCCATAATTTTCTAAAGATTTTCGAAAAATCTTTGATTATAAAACCTTATCCGTATCAAAATACTTGCCAAACAATTGTATATGGATGACTTTTTGAGAAAGCTTCGAGCCCAACTTCAGTTAAAACATAAAAATTAAAAGTATTCCATCGAAAACATTAATCAAAGCAACAAAATCTTTTCATGTTTACTGAAAAGAGTTTAGATGTTAAACACTTTGTTGATTAATTATTGCATTATTGCTTAACTGATCATTAACTTCAAATAATTATTATTTTGAAGTTAAACTTTCTTCATCAATTATTAGTCGAGTGTGGTTGACATTATTTTGAAGTTAAACTTTCTTCATCAATTATTAGTCGAGTGCGGTTGACATTAAAATGCTCAGCCCAAAAAAATCTTGCTCCTAAATAAAACGTAGTCAACAATTTTCATCGTATATTGAAATTCAACCTTTTTTTAATATTAATTTGAGGTACATTTTTTATTTAATTATTTAATTTATAATATAATTACAATTTCAAATATTTCTTTAATTTAAAGTAATATAATCTTTTAAGTTAAAATGATTACTTAATATTTTTTTTTGCAATAATTTTTTTATATATATTTCTCAATAATAGATATAAATGAAGTTTTCTGTTATATCAATTACATTAATATTTTTAATGTGGTTGAGTTAGTAAACTAGTTTAAATTCATTTTAAATCAAGATTTACTAAGTGCTAAGAAGATCAAATTACTTTTCATTCTAAAAGAGGTTTCATCTCAAAAGATTTCATCCCTATTGCTTGATAAATTCAAATTTACAATGAATCTATCTCAATTACATTAATATTTTTAATGTGGTTGAGTTAGTAAACTAGTTTAGATTCATTTTAAATCAAGATCTACTAAGTGCTAAGAAGATCAAATCACTTTTCATTCTAAAAGAGGTTTCATCTCAAAAGATTTCATCCTTGTTGCTTGGTAGATTCAAATTTACAATGAATCTATATCAATTGCATTAATATTTTTAATGTGGTTGAGTTAGTAAACTATCCATCTTAAATCAGTGTCTACCAAGTGCTAGGAGGGATTAAATCTCTTTTCATTCTAAAAGAGGTTTCATCTCAAAAGATTCCTTCCCTATTGCTTGGTAGATCCAAATTTACAATGAATGTAGGCTGGTTTAATTTCAATAGGCTATAGTCTACACTAATAGCATGAATCAACACCATGAATTCTCATACCATAGATAAATACCATGAAATTATTTTTACTTTAATGTTATTATTTTTTACTAATTTTATTTTGTTGTGATGGAGTAAAACTGTTTTCAAATAAAATTATTTTTATTTTTATTTTACTTTTATCGAGTTAAAAAATGAATATTTTAATTTAAAAAATTATTGTACTAAAAAATATTATATTATTTTTTATTTAAAAATATTATATTTAAAAATATTTTTGAAAATTTTAAATCCAATTTATTTTATTTTATTTTATTTATATAATTTGACCAAACTAAATATACTTACAAAATATGAATTACACAACCATAAGATACACATCATGTTAAACACCAAAATCCCCGTCACCAGAGAGGTCGAGTGGGCCAGTGGTCACATGCAGCCCGTGTCATACGGTCACACTTTCGCGGAAAGTAACAATTATATAACAGCCCCCACACCCAATGTTGCGGCTCCGTGCACACATTATAATCAACATTCTTTTATCTGTAATTAAATGACGTATAACGCGACTGTTTGAAACGATGAAAATCAGTAATTTATTGAAATCGAAGTTTGATCTAGTTTTTGCACAATGAAATCAGGGGTTTTTCAAATCCGAATATGCAGACTGCAACAAATCATGAATTCTCATCGTAGGAGACGAATTCTCATGTAGGGAGGAAGCTTCCGTGAAATTCATAGTGATTTTGATATCTACAACGTCTATGGTAGGAATTTTTCTCATTTCTGTCATCGACGATTGCATGGCATACGGGATACAACATCCACGATCAGACGTGGGATGAGGTACTTAACTTTTACAGCGATAAATGACATGACAGAATATTAAAAAATTATATTGGAAGTTATTTTTATTTTTTATTTTTAATTATAGTTAGTTTATCTATAGCTCGTACAATTTGTACAGTTTTTTTTGCAGTTGTCTATAACGCGATTTTTTGAAAGTTTTTTTGAAATTCGGCAGGAATTTATTGGAATCGCAAGTTTGATAGCTAGTTTCTGCACAATGAAAGCGTCCCAAGAATCCAAATATGCAGTTTTTTTTCAAATTTAACCTCAATTTCTTCCGGCGGATTTCGTTCTCCAAAAAGTCGCATTATACACAACTCCGTTTTTTTTAATAAGTAGTTTTAATTTTTAATTTTTTTTTCTTTAGGTTTGAAGTTGATACTCAATGGAGACTAAATCTCACTGAAACTAATTCGTCTATACTTTTTGTGTTATTTGAATTTTATCTCATCAACACGCTATACCTAGACCTATTATTTCTCTCCTATGCCACTACTACAACATAAAGTATGTTCATGGATCCTTATAGGTACTCTGATTGCTATCATTGACATTTTTCGATGATAGTGCTACAACAAAAAAATCTATTTTGATGGTGGATTGATGCCAGAGTATAGGTGATCTTATTGATGACAAAATACAGGTGATCAACTAATGGGAGAGTGTAGGGACCTTAATAGTGAAACATGGTTTATATATACTATTTTGACATAACGGACAAAGTAATGGGATAATCCAATTTGCTGGGAAGTTCAATAACAAGTCAATTGATAGCTTCACATATCACTAATCATTACATCAATTTATAACAATTTTGGATTGATACAATTTTAAATAAGAAATCATGTGAAATTTATCTATAATGAAAATTGTATCTTTCTATAAACATCATCAAAATGGTGTAGATTGCATATCACCTATAATAACTTTTGTTTTTACATTTCCGTTCAAAATGCTTTTCAATACCAAAGATATGAGGACCTTTATTTTGGATTTTTTTTTAATTATATTGAATATGATAATTAACCTACAGAACTGTTGAATATTTCCCAAGAGACATTATTGCCCAATTATTCATTCCTAAAATTTTCCTTAAAATTTTGTTTAAATGACCATTCAATACTTTTATTGGAAAGCCCAAAAAAACCATACATGAGAGGATTCATAAGACTTCTGAAAGTCTATTGCAATTTTGTAAAAATGCAAACATTTCATATTTCCATAAAAATGAAAAAGTTGTTTCCAACCATTTCCTATGGAATAACACATTTGCAATAAGATTTCAAATTAAAAACCTGGTTCAATTCAACACATCACAAATATTTTGAGAAGTAAATATGATTTTTTTTTTTCTTAATATCAATTTTCAATGGTCCAATTATTAGTGTGACAAACTTTGAAATAACAACCGTTCTCTCCGTAAAAAATCTCTACTCACAAAAATATTCATGGATTCTTGACGTCTTGAGTTACGTCCCAGAAAAGTCACTCACATGATGTCATAGGAGCTCTTTAGGGCTTCTTTGATTTCATAAACATGGCAAGGGAGTAACTCTAGTGCATGGCCTTTTAGGGTCAAACTATTATTATTCCATTTGAACTTGTTGAGTACTTCAAAAACAAGAGAACTAAGCCATCTAGACAACAAAATGGACATATTTACTATGTTAAAGAAGAAGCGGAGGATATAGTATGACATTGGCTTATATATAGGAAACCTACGTAATGCACAATCCCTATATTTCTCTTAATAATTCAATCATGTATACTCAAGATATTTTTGTCACTAACGCAACGCAATTTTGTTACACTTGCATTGTAGTCATGTATATGTCACTAGGATTAATAATATGATACATCCGCGTTATGTCTCTACATCACCATTTATGTAATGCAGGTAGTTTACATCAGATCAACATTATAGTTCATATAGGCCAAATTTAAACTTTATATTAGAACCCACACTATATTAGTGTTAATATAATTATTGTCATGCACGTTTTTTTGTTTGTGATGGTGACCATGCCACCATTATAGTGAGATACCTGTCAAGAAAGGTTTAGTGTGGCCATGTAAACATTGTAGAAAAGATATGTCAAGAAGGTCTTGTTTCATGTTTTTGATGATGGGTGAAAGGTTCACCTGGAACGTCGAATGTTTCAAAGATTATTAACATAGTTTTTTTTTTTCTAGAAACTTGTTCTTCATTAAAACAAATAAATAATTTTTTTCTCATATTACACATGTTACATGGAAAACATAAGTCAATTTTTTTTTTCACTAATTCTAATTTCCATGTTGATTTTTTTTTAACAATCCAAACAAATCCTTGTATTATTTTAGGTATTAGTGTTCTTATAATCCATAGGATTATAGATGTATTGTTAAAAATATTTTGAAAATTGAAAAATATCCTAATTGATAGAGGAAGAAAAGACGATGACAATTGCATTATGTAGTGTTTCGAGATAAACTAAACCTCGTTTTCATCATTTATGTCTTGTCTTGACATGTGTTTTTTTTTTTTTATTATGGTCACATCAGTGGAAGATTCATTTTATGCACTTATCAAAACATGATAAACATTGGGTGGGTCTATTTCTTTTGTTGGTGCTTCTCCCATCGATATACACAATAAGCATGCTTACATACTTGCATTACAACAAACTAATGTGATCCATATTGGATCACTATATTATTTTTCAATCATTTTCATGCTTTCGGAGAGGCAAAGTGGGGGAATGAACTCACAAGACCATTTTTATTGGCCAGTTCTATTTTAGTAAATTTAAGTCTAAAACATTTTCGAAGAAGTTTGAGGCATTAAAAGATGATTTTTGTGGGTAAAAAATTTATATCTACGTTTTGCACCTTCTTTTTTATTCGACATGCATTTAAATTTTCAATGACATAAGGATCACCATAATTGGAGTTTGTGTGAAAAAACTATGCTACCTGGAAAGTGTCATTCTTATATTGACAACCTTGATTTGAAACAATGCCATGTTAAGCCCCATTATTAATGGAAAATGGGCTAGCCACATGGTCATCATGAACAAGGCTCTAGAAGAGTCGATATTGTAACTCTAGGAAAGAGTTGGAGTAAAACTTAAGCACTAGTAGGCTATTAATCTATATTATAACTGTACCACTAGGAGGAAAAGGGCTTTTTTCTATATGAGTGCATTTTGTTCCATACATGAGCAAATTAGATAAGAGTGGATAAGAAGAAAGTAAACAAAGAGGGTTTGTGAATATAGCAGCCCACATGCCACATTTCTCTCTTCTCTGTACTTGCATCCATTTTCCATTTAGAGAAAGAAAGCAGAGCAACCTCACCTTCTAAATGGGTTCTCTCCCAAAAGGGTTTCTCATGTTATATATTGTATTATTTTGTGGTTTTATAGTTTTGTTTAATTTGTCATTATTCTCTACAAAATTATGATTTTCATGCATATGTAATAAACAATAGTTAATAGATCCATAAATATAAGGAGAAATAAACCCTCAAAGTGTAGATTTTCATATTTCCTAACACATATTAGTAGGTATATTGTGATGAATTTTCCTATGGAATATCCATGATAGTTCATGGATCATATTTTTATCAAAGAAGGTTTCTTTGGGTATATTTTGGGGAGTTGCAAAGTTTATAGATTATTTAAGTCAAAAGTCACAAAACCCTAGCTATGGGTGACAAATTTATGTATAACCCACAAGATCTCATAGATGAGACATGTGCACAATTGGAAGTAAAATTCACATGTATAAACTATAATATGAGCATATTAATCATGATCATGATCAATATGATTTGTATATTTAGAAAAAATAGAGGTTCTAATGTAGAGGTGGGATCAAAGGAGAATTTGGTAGCTTGATAACAACTAGAGAGGGTCTCCAATAAAGAACCCAAAAATGATCAACCTAGTTTGAGCTCGAGGAACCATTCACAATACCTACTCAAAATAGAAGGAAAGCTTGAAATCAAGTTAGATCAAGGTGATATTGATGCTCTAAGGTAAAATCATTAATTGCAATAATTAGGAGTTTATTTTAATGTTCATCGTATAGAGGGAGAACAAAATATTTCATTTTCTAAGTTGAAACTAGAGGGAAATTACTTGACATGGTGGGAAAGAAACACATATTTGTTGAGGTTGAAAGGTTATCCTCCAATTTTTAAGCAGGACAAACTCAAAACCATCATAAAGTAACAAATTTACACTATCAGGTATGTAGAGGACTAGTGGAATTAGTGGCATTACTTTAGGTAGAATTAGGGCCAAAGTGTAAAAGAGTACAAAATACAATTTAGAGAAATTGCAGTTTCCTTGGGTATCTCCCCAAATAACCAAAACATACTCGTCAAGTATAAAGTGGATCTACATAGCCATCTATGAAAGCGAGTGATTTTGATAATGCCAATATAAATGGATAGGGCATATGTACAAGAAGGATACTTGGGGAAAATAGGATAGAAGAAAGGGAAATTAAGTGGGCCAAAGTATAAAGAGAACTAAGAGGCTTCCAAGGTGGGAAATAAGTAGCGGAAATGGGGAAAATATTAAAATATGATAGAAAAGAAAAAAACTAGTCTAAAGTCCTAACAACTAATGTAACATTGATTTCCATACAAAGGGGAAGTATTACAAGTTGCATCCAAAGCTCAAACAAAATAACAAAAAGAAATAGAATAAGAAGAAATGTTCCATACCCATAGATTCATGTAATTAGATGCAAAGAAGCTCATACATAGATGAAATATTATTTTTACATCAATGCAGAAGGAGGTGAATCTAAGTAGCCTCTAGCGGTAAAAAGAGAATTAAAATACTAGACTCTTCAATATACATATGTAGGGTTAGAAGACAAAGGTGGATGTTTTATTGGACTCATGATCAGACGAAAATCTCATTGAAACAAATATGGTAAAAAAATAGGGATTGGAAGTTTATTGTTGTCCAAGCCCATATTAATTGGGATGGGTAAAATAGCAATGCAGAAATAAAGCTAAACAAAAAGTGTAAAACCATATTTTCCATCAATACTAATTATATTATTTATGTATACCTAGATTTAGTTCGTCTTGATGTATGTGCAGTGTTGTTTCAAGTCCTTATATGTACATGTGAGATGCAATATTCATGTGGAGAGCTAACTAATACCACCTCATCAAGGATGGAAAATAAATCACCATTAATATGCACAAGGGCAAGCCCAAAATTTCGTTGTTAAGTGCTAACTAAGCCATGAAACAGATCAATTCTAGCAAGAAGTATGTTTAATTGATTTTAAGAGAAAAAAAGTATGTGGAAGAGACAGTGAGATCAAAGTCAACCCTAGAGGGGTGTACTAGGAAATAAAAACAACATTTGGAAGAGTTTCTACAAGAATACAAGGGTGTATTCTAGGATCCTAAAGGGTGACCATCTAAGTAAGAAGAGGAGCACGAGATTCAACTATTTCTGGACATCTTGTTTCTAGATATTATGTTGTACATGAAGTCCCTTATAGAGGTAATTAAGGTCAAGAAGCATTTTTAGAGGATACTAGAAGAAAGTGTCATTCGACCAAGTAGATCACCATGTGTTTCACCCATGATCATTGTTCCAAAGAAATATGACACTTCATAGATGTGTATCAATTACAGGGAGATAAAAAAAATATGCTCATGAACATGTATTTCCTAGCGAGGCTAGATGAGCTACTAGATTAATTGCAAGAATCCAAATAATTCACCAAGTTGGACTTAAAGTTTAGATATCCCTAGGCTCCTATTAGAGAAGAAGATACATAGAATAACACCTTCAAAAGCATGTAGGGTTTATATGAGTGGTTAGTCATTTCAACTCGCTTATGTAATGAACGAACTACATTTATGATGTTAATGAATGATATATTGCACCTTTTCTTAAATTCATTTCTTATTGGTAGAATTTAGACCCATGTGGTTTGTTTTTGTACATAGGGAGCTTATATTTTCCACATTAATATTCAAAAAGTGTTGACACTTCGAATCCACATAGGATCCATATTAAAGACAATGTTGAGTGAATGATGACGCAAGGCAGAGGAATGTTCCTCTAATATTATTCCAATTTTTCCTTTAATTTTTCATGTAAACAAATCTCATTCCATGAGTACCCCTTGTACAAGGAAATAATGATATATTTTAGATTACTATGATTTATTTTTGCAGATAGAGAATTCAGATTTTCCATAGTAATATTCAAAAGTTGTTCATGTTTCAAATCCATAAGAGGATACCTCTTTAGGAAAATGCTAAAGAATGATGAGGCAGGGCAGAGGAATGCTCCACTACTCTTATTGTTTATTTATATGACATACTAGTCTATAGTGATACCTACGAGGAGCACATCTCACATTTGATTTAGCTATTGGAGACATTAAATAAGCACCAAATGTTGGAAAGTATCAAGTAGTATGAGGTTGCATTATAGTATTTGGTGTATCTAGGGTGTGTGGTTGCTAGAGGAGAGACAAAGATAGATCCTACCAAGAAGGAGGCAATCATGAAGTGACTGATGTCTAATAATGTTTTGGAGGTTAGGGTTTTGTTGTGGTATCAAAGTACATGAGGAAATTCATAGCCTCATTTCCAATGGTAGAAGCCTCACTTAATTCCATAACTGCAAGTGACAATAGCTTATGGTGAGGAAAGGGCCAATAGAGGTCCATTGAGGATTTAAAGAAAAATATTAGTTAGACACCATTTCTAGTGTCACTAAACTTGAAAAACCCCTCTAAAGTGGAGATAAATGCTAGTGGGTATGTTATGGTATCAGTATTGATGTAGGGATGAAGGCTTCTATGATACCATTTTGAAGTATTTCATTGGGCAATTCTTAACTACCCTACCTATGAAAATGTCAAATATGCCCTGGTACAAGCTACAAAGAAGTGGAAAAACTATATAATGGGAAATGAAACAATAATCCATAAATATTATCAAGCACTATAGTTTTGGTAGGTCAGGGTAAGCTACAACAAACCAAAAGTTACAAGTGGGTAGGGTTTCTACAATAATTTCATTTAGTGATCAAGTCCAATAGGGGAAATATGAACAAGTTGGCTAACATGCTTTCAAGGCCACCCACATCAAAGTTCAATGCCTTGGAAACTTCTATGCACATGGAGAAAGTCACCTTGATGTGTATAGAGAGGTATATTCAGAGACTGAGGACTTCAAGGAGGTGCTTCAACATCTGCAAAGCTAGAGGCATGTACATGATGGAAACAACATAGTTGAATAACATATCTAGGACAAGTTACTCTATAGGATGGATAAGTCACATGTTCCTAAATGTGAGTGACTACAAATGATTAAAGAGGATCACATCTTTGAGGTAGTATGTCACTCTAGTGTAGTGAAGACAATGGCAAAGATGCAGAGCTATCTGTATTGGCCCGAGATGTAAGAAATGGTAGCTAGGATCATAAGAAGATCCATGATTTGTTGTACTAGCAAGCCTAATAACAAGGAACAAGGTTTATATCATCCCTTACCTATACCCACTCAAGATTGGGAGAAATAATCCTTGGAATCTATGGTACATTTACCAATAATGAGGAAGGGACATGAATACCTACTAATGGTAATTTCTAGGTTTACAAAGATGTGTACCCTAATTTCTTATAAACTAACCATCAGTGGCCAAGAAGTGATGAACTTGCTTTCTTGACAGGTCTAGGTGCACTTTGCGATACCAAAGAGAATCATTTTAGATAGGGACACAATATTTCTCAATGCATTTTGGATTACATAGTGGGAAATTATGGACACAAATGAAGATGTCTATAGCTTTCCATCCATAGAAAAATGGGAAGAAAAAAGTAGTCAACATGACTTTGGTGCATCTTTTGAGGGCTTACAATAAAAATCATTTGAATACCTATGATGAAACTATGGTATATATACAAAGCTCTTCTGACATAACATTCCACAGTTCTACTATTGAGTCCCCATCTAAAACTTGTTTGGGATATTTTCTACCCTCAGCTTAAAATATTTCAAATGGATAGTAAAGAGTGAAGGAGGATCTTATAGGAGATGCCTTAATGGGAGATTTTTTTTTAGAAGATCATGAAAATTCATATACAATCAAAGGAGACACTACAAAAGTCAGCGGAAAAATATAAGGTTGAGCATGATTAACATAAAAAGGAGAGGTTATTCAAGGTGGGAGATAGAGTATCATTACAATTGAACAAAGATAGGGTAATAGGTCATAATATGAAAATTAAGGATTCAAAATACGTCCCCTTTGAGATATTGGAAAAGGTGGGAGGCAATGCCTATATAACTAATCTAACCTCATACATTCTATCGGGTCGTATTATAACTAGGTCTCCTAGAGGAAAAGGGGTTCCATTCTCTTCAAATTCATATTGTTCCATAGATGAGTAGAGTAGTTGAAAGTGGATAGGGAGAGATAAAACAAAGAGGGTTTTACAGCTTGTTGTAGCTTCTACAACCACAGTCTTAAATTTTTCCTATGCTATGATTTTGGATCCTTCCCTTCTGTCCACAAGAGCTTACCTTTTACTATCATCAAGTATTCATGTTTAAATTAAGGGTTATTATTTTCATCTATGCTTGTGTTCGCTTGTTTTAATACTTTTTTATCTTCTTGATCCACGAGCTAATCTTCTGACTTGACCTTAGAGTAGTCTTAGGCTTGCCTCCAGAAATTGTGCAATCTTGGAAGGCAAGCCAGCCTTGATGATGGAAACTACGAATCCAGAATGGACGCTCAACCTTGAGCTTGATATTTGTGTATTCATGGATGGTAGCCCAACACTAACCTTAGGAAATTACAATCCATCCTTATGCTCAAAAAGTGTGCAATGCACTGAGCTAGGAAGTCGCCCAGATCCCCATAATTGTGTAATATTCCTTCGTAGTGTGCATGGAAAGTTTCTTGAAAATCAAAAAAAGAAGATAAAAGATAAAAGATAAAAAGAATCCCTAGAAAATAGGGATTCATCATTAGTTTCACTAAGGTGTCAAGTCGCTATTTTTAGAAATTTTCACATTGTGTCGCTTTTTCCTTGATTTTAGGCATGTGCATCATAAACCCTAAATCCACCCAAATCTATTTAATTGATGCAAGTAGATATCATTTGTACATTAGATATTGGATATTTGGCATTACCAAGGAGATCAAGGAGGCTTCAATGGAGTTTGCAATGCTTTTCTAGGCGATTTTTGTTTTGTTGCCTTTTGCTGCTCTTTTTGTTGCTTTTTGTCGTTTCTCTTGTCTGAGTGTTTTTTTTCTTGTTTCTCTTCATGGTTACTATATTTTTAACTTATATTTTATTTTAGAAGTGTTGTTTCAATTTTTGGTTCGCCTTTCATAATTGTCACATCAATTCTCTTATTTTTTCACATTGACAATCATTGTTACGATGCCTCTCCTTGCATATTTGTTTTTTCTTCTGTTTGTTGAGTTTATGCACTTGATTCACATTGATCTATCCATCATTAGTCAGATCCATACATTAAATCACATTATGACTTCAATCTACTTGTTTCGTACACCCTTATCGGGTATATATGCACTTCACTTAGCCATGCATTGCCTTGCCCAGTTGGGCATTGCGCACATCCAAGGTTCAAGATGAGAACTTGGCCACTAAGACTGCACAATGTGTAGCATAGGCAAGCCCAACAATTCATTGTGCAGTATTAGGGCTCAGTCCTGTCACCTTGGACACTAGGACTGCGCAATGTGTAGTCTCTCCCTATCATTGCCGAGGTTTGACTGTGCATTGTGTAGTCTCAAGCCTCAGACTGAATCACTGGTTTTTGAGACTGTGCTATGTGAAGTTCCCTCGTCTATTCTCCCTCCCTTCCTCTTGAAAATTATGCAATCTCTCTCATTCGTTCACTAGTTTTCTGCCTAATCCCTCTCCTCAAGTGGATTTGCAAAAGCTAATTTATTCTTGCCATGAATGCCTTTTTCCTCCTGTAGGTATCATAGCTATTGAGCACTTCTCTTCAACAATCATGGTTGTGATATCACTCAAGAGATATGTCATAAAATATACCATAGAAAGTAGTGTTGGGGAAGCAGTCGAGAGTACGTGAGTAAACTTACCAGTATATTTAGACACTCAATTGTATGTGGAAAATGAATCAGATCTTACATGGTAGAAGGCGAATGAATATTTTATAGCAAATAACTTCGAAGTAGAACTAGAGGACCGACATATTGATGTTATCAGTTGGATTGTTTTACATATTGATGTGAAGACCATGAATTTGAGCAATGCCAGTAGACAAAAGTTTGGTACTTTTCTAGCAGCAGATTACGGTTGTATGTAAAATTTTACAGACCTAGAAACACTCACATGTTCATACTTCTATGCCACGAACAACTATATGGGCACAAAATATTTTTCTAAAATCTAGGTGAAAGAGCCATCAATGTTTCCACAAACACCCACCAATACTTTTAATAGAAATTCTCTCAAGAGGGCCTATCAACTGTTGATCATCTTGGCTTGTAGAATCTACAGTCAGTAGAGCACAAAGACCTCTCTTTAACAGCGGGAAATCAATTTAAACCAGGTTGTGAATGAGGGGAAGTTATTCAACTGGTCAAATTTGCTGGCTCCATCTTTAAGTATCCATGTAGGGAATGCCCTGAATCCTCCCAAGGGTAGGGAAGAAAGATTTTATATGTTTGTATATTTACTAGATGCAATTTGTGAACATAATGCATTCCCTAGCATGAATTAGGATTGAACACTGAGAGATCATGCCATGCATATTCATTGCAAACTGCTCTCAGATTACAACCATTGAGTAATGGATGATTGAACAAACCACTTCCTCATTCCACTTTGCAAGATGACCTTTCAGGATGACCCACCTTGCATGTCACGTGGGGAAATGGAAGCAGTATCAAAGATCGTAGGTTGGTTCGCCTCATCGGATGGCACCTTCCTTAGAGTGTTCGGAAGTCAGAATTCACCGCATATTTTACCAAGGTATGCCACTAAAAGCCTTTCCATGCAAGAAGTTTCATATCATCCCTCCACAAGATTATCAATAGCTTTGCACGGGAAGAAGAAAGCACCTTAGAAAATTCTTCTATGCAAACTGGATTGTACAAGATAAAGAACTTGAAGGTTGTGGATACCGAAGGAATGGCTATAGAAAAGTTTTCATTCGATAATCGAGACTTTAAACTATACAATCCCCATGGTATTTCAAATACCATTGTGCGAAAATTCACTTCCAGTGGCTCCTTGGGACATGTCACTAGCAGGAGGAGGATCCATGGAATAATTTCTACAATGCCTCCAATTCTCACGAGTCAGTTAGTTTAGAAGGAAATTCACAGGTGACTCCACAGAAGAAAGCTACTCTGGAAGCAGTGCAACCAAAAGGGGGCAACCTCGTGCAGGATAAGGGAAAGATAAAGGTTTATTGTTTTTTGGGGGGAGAACGAATCTGCAAGATGAAAGTGGATCTAACCATTATGAAAGTGGATTTAAGATCAAATAAAAAGAGGAAACAAAGGATGCATAGACAAGAATGAAAAAAGAGGGAATAACAGAGGAGATTAGAGGAATAAAAGCAGAAGCAAGAATAAGAAGAGAAGAAAATGTAGGAAGAGGAAATTTGAAGCATAATAGTAGAAGAAATAGTATGGAAACAAGTTGAGGAGCAAGAACAAAGCTGATAACCAGCAGAGGAGGAGAACAGATAGATGCAGGCCATGGATCTTACTCAAGAGGTTAAACATTTGATAGATATCATAGACATTAAGGAGGAAGCAGAGCCACAAAATCAAGTTGTTAAACTGATGCCAAATACACAACTGGTCATTTTTCAGTGTCCACCATCTCTAGCAATAGAGTCCGCTCCAGGCGAGGAAGGGGAAGATGGTCCACTTGACGATGATTCGGTTATGGACATGTACAATCTATCATACGATGAACTTAAAAAGAAGGTTGTATAAGTGCATAAGAAGGATTATCCAGATGACCTCATATCTACTACTTTTATGAGAGAAATGGTGATTGTGGTGGACACTACGAAGAATCTCAATGCCATTACCGTAGCCAACTTATCCTTCGTAGGTGAAACAAAGTCAAATAATGAGTTTTTGATGGCTGAGAAAAAGGAATTAGAAAATAAATTGCAGGATGCAAGGAAAGAGGTTGAGCATCTCCTTGTAACAACTCAGAAAGCAACTTCTCCATAGTCCATGTGAAGGAAATGAAGACACCAATACTTAGTGAATTATTGGAACTTGGAGAGACCATGAAGAACCTCTATGAGGAGCATGTTACCATGCATAAGGCAATTATCAACGTGCATGTCTTGCAGCAAAAATGTAAATACTTTTTCAAAAGTCTCAGGAATGTGCAAGTTGCAATCATTTCCATGCATGAATGGTCAATCCGATATAAAGGGGCACCACTTGACTTGGGCAAGAAAATGAAGCAATAGGAAGATCTAGAGAAAGAAATAATGTAGATGTTGATCCAGAAAAGTAACAACTCGCCTCATTCATTGGTAACATTTGTTGGGTGTGGAGCCTGATTATCTTATGTATTCAAAGGTTTAAGTCGAATGTATACCCCAGGAAGATTGTACACCCATCCATGCGGGGGGGTGCGGGGGGACTTGTCCCCCCCCCCCCCCCCCCCCCCCCACGGGGGTGCGGGGGGCTAATCCCCCCCGGCTGGGGGGTCCAGGGGCAGTGCCCCCGAAGCTAAAAATAGATGAAAATTTGCCTTGTAAAAGTCTAGTAATTTCTAGTCAATCTGGGCCGTTCATTAGGCAGATGATTTGACGGTATAAGTTATGTTTAATTTAGGGTTTTTTTGCCCTAGAAGGCAACCCCTCACTATATATGAGGGAATTGTATTGCCTTTATGTATATCTGTATTCTGACTGAGGAAGAGAGAGGAGATTGAGAGAGAAGAGGGAGTTACAGCGGATCTGTTGTAGGTTTTATCTCTTCAGTTTGCTGGATAATATAATAAAAGAAGGACTGGCTATTTCTCTGTGGACGTAGCCCAAACTAGGTCAACCACGTATATCTGTGTCTCTCTTGTTTTATGCATTTTCTGTGTTTAGATTTCTACAATATTTTAGGTGTTCCATTGCTATGTAATATATAATTTTCTAACAACTGGTATCAGAGCCGAAGGTCTATTTGGCTGATAAACTCATAGGAGAGAAGGGTTCCTGGTTCGAGTGGGAGCAATGGCGAAAGATGGTAGGTTTAGGGTTGAAAAATTTAATGACCAAAACTACCAGCTGTGGAAGATGTAGATGGAAGATTATCTATATCAGAGAGATCTGTACCTACCATTGAGCGGAAAGACAAAGAAGCCGACAAGTATGACAGACACAGGATGGAACATTCTTGATAGAAAGGCACTTGGAACAATACGATTGTGCCTAGCAGTGTCAGTAGCGTTTAATATTTCAAAGGAAAAGACAAGAGAGGGTTTAATTTCAGCATTGGCCAAACTATATGAAAAACCCTCGGCCTCAAATAAGGTATTTATTATGAAGCGTTTATTTAATATGAAGATGTCAGAAAGTGGATCTGTTGCAGACCATTTAAATGATTTTAATACAGTTACAAGTCAGTTAAGTTCTGTAGGGGTAAATTTTGATGATGAAGTTAGGTCTCTGTTATTTCTGTGCTCATTGCCAAAAAGTTGGAATGGCTTAGTTATGGCCATTAGTAACTCTATCTCTGGATCTAGTACTTTAAAGTTTGATGATGTTGTCAGTGCAATCCTTAGCGAGGAAATGCGACGGAAAAGCTCGGGTGAGACATCAGGGAATGCTTTGACTACAGAGACTAGGGGAAGAAAAATGGAAAGAGTAAAGAGCCCAGGATATCACAGCAAGTCAAGAAAAGGCAGATCCAAGTCTAGATCAGGGATAGTGTGCTGGAAATGTGGGAAGAAAGGACACCTAAAGAAATACTGCAAGTCTTAGAAGGGAAAAGAAGGAGACGTGCAGCAAGTAACTAATCATGAAGCGAATGTAACAGGTGATGTGTTACAAGATGCTTTGATTCTTTCTTTAGAAAATATTATTGATGCCTAGGTGGTAGATTCAGGGGCCTCACTCCATGCCACACCTGATAAGAAACATTTTCATGATTATGTTCAAGAAGATTTTGGACAGGTTCAATTGGGTGATGATAAACCCTGTAAAATCATTGGAATGGGTACAGTTTTCATAAAATAGAAAAATGGAAATCAGTGGCTATTAAAGGAGGTAAGGCATGTTCCAGATTTGAAGAAAAATCTTATTTCAACAGGGTAGTTGGGAGGTGAAGGTTGTGTAACTACTTTCACAAATAAAACCTGGAAGGTCACTAAAGGATCCCTGGTAATAGTGAAAGGAGAAAAGGTTGGTACATTGTATTTATGCAATGGTATTTCTAATTCTGTTAATGCTTTAACCTCTACAGGAGAAGATACAGAATTGTGGCATCATAGGCTCAGGCACATGAGTGAGAAGGGGATGCAAATTCTTCACTCAAGAAAGTTGTTGCCAGGTTTGGAACATGTTGATTTAAAATTCTGTGAGAATTGTGTTTATGGAAAACAGAAGAGAGTCAGATTCCTTAGAGTTGGGAAAGAAAAGAAGAGCGAAAAATTAGAGCTTGTGCATACTGATGTATGGGGACCTACTCAGGTATCATCTCTTGGTGGCTCTTGTTATTATGTTACTTTTATTGATGATGCAACCAGAAAAACCTGGATTTATTGTATTCGAAATAAATCTGAAGTATTTTATACTTTCAAGAAATGAAATGCTTTGGTCGAAAATGAGACAGGAAAAAGGTTGAAGTGTCTCACATCAGATAATGGAGGTGAATATTACAGCAAAGAGTTTGATAGGTACTGTTTAGAAAATGGAATTCGTAGAGAGAAGACAGTTCCAAGAACACCACAAGAAAATGGCGTGTCAGAAAGGATGAATAGGACAATCATGGAGCGTGCAAGGTGCATGAGATTGCATGCAAGATTGCATTTACAATTTTGGGCAGATGCTTTAGATAGTGTTGTTTATCTAATAAATAAAGGGCCTTCAAGTTCCTTGGATGGTGGTATTACAGAGAAGGCATGGACAGGTAAAAAGGTAAACTACTCCTTTTTAAAGACTTTTGGTTGTGAAGTCTTTGTCCACATTAACAAAGCAAATAGAAAAAAGCTTGAGGCAAAATCAAAGAAATGTACCTTTATTGGATATGGTGTTAATGATTTTGGTTATCGCTTATATGATTATGAAAATCACAAAATCATTAGATGCCGAGATGTAATATTCAATGAAAAGGTCTTGTATAAGAATCAGTTGCAGGAAAAGAAACATGAAAAAGAAAACAGAGAATAAATAGTGCTTGACGATATCATAGGAAAAGTGATGGTGCCTGAAAATCATAATGATCAAAAGCCAAAACAACAACCACAATAGCAACAAGCACTTCAAACACCTGAAAGTGGTGTTAGAATATCTACCAGGATAAGTAGACCCCCTGAACGATACTCTCCTCCATTATATTATTTATTGTTGACTGATTCTGGTGAACCCGAATGTTATGAAGAAGCAATGCAGGTTGAAAGAAGGAAGAAGTGGGAGCTAGCCATGGAAGAAGAGATGGAATCCTTAATGCATAACCATACTTGGGACTTAGTCAGGTTGCCTGCAAGTAAAACTACATTGCAGAATAAATGGGTTTGCAGGCGGGTTTGCAGGCTGAAGGAAGAAGATGGAGGAAAATAGAGGTACAAAGCTAGACTTGTGGTGAAGGGGTTTGCATAGAAGAAAGGTATTGAATTTGATGAAATATTTTCTCCTGTTGTTAAAAAGACTTCAATCAGAACTATTTTAAGTCTAGTAGCAGTTGAAGATTTGCATCTTGAGCAGTTAGATGTAAAGACAACCTTTCTCCATGGGGATTTGGAGGAAGAGATATATATGCAGCAGCCACAAGGATATGAGGTGAAAGGGAAGGAGAAACTAGTGTGTAGGTTGAAGAAAAGCTTGTATGGCTTAAAATAGGCTCCAAGGCAGTGGTATCTAAAATTTGACAGGTTTATGTCTGAACAAGGTTATACTAGGTGTCACTCTGATTATTGTGTTTAGCTCAAAAGGAAAAATGAAGGCAGCTATATTATATTGTTATTGTATGTAGATGACATGCTTGTTGTAGGTTCTAACATGCAGGAAATAAATGTGCTCAAGAGAAAATTGGCAAATTCATTTGCAATGAAGGATTTGGGAGCTACAAAACAAATCCTTGGTATGAGAATAACTAGAGACAGGAAAAATCGCAAATTAATATTGTCTCGGAATGAGTACACACAAAAGTTGTTGAAAAGATTTAATATGCACAATGCGAAACTAGTTAGTACACCTTTTGCTAGCCATTTCAAACTTAGTAAGGAAATGTGCCCAAAGACAAAAGAAGACATGGATTATATGTCTAAAGTTCCATATGCATCAGTAGTTGGAAGCTTAATGTATGCAATGGTTTGCACAAGGCCTGATATTGCACATGCAGTGGGAGTTGTAAATAGGTACATGAACAATCCAGGAAAGGAACATTGGATGGAAGTGAAATGGATTCTCAGATATTTGAAAGGTACCACAAATCAAGCATTATGCTTTGGTGGTTCAAACATTTG
Organism: Pinus tabuliformis; assembly: GCA_031772625.1. Lineage (NCBI taxonomy): Eukaryota > Viridiplantae > Streptophyta > Pinopsida > Pinales > Pinaceae > Pinus > Pinus tabuliformis. The sequence continues at coordinate 897,464,988 of CM062806.1, read as the reverse complement.
TCTACAGGGATATGTTGATGCAGATATGACAGGTGACAGAGATAACAGGAGGAGCACTATAGGATATGAACTTACTATAGGTGGAATAGCTATCAGTTGGGTTTCAAAAATCGAAAGTGTTGTTGCACTTTCAACAACAGAAGCAGAGTATGTTGCTGCTATAGAGGCTAGTAAAGAAATGATTTGGTTACAAAGATTTATGGGTGAATTGGGTAAGAAGCATGATATGGGCACGTTATGAAGTGATATCGAAACTGCCATTCATCTTGCAAACAACTCACCATTTCATTCCAGGACTAAGCACATACAACTCAAGTACCATTTCATACAATTAGTGTTGGAAGATGGAGAGTTGAAGCTGGAAAAGATACACACTAGTCAGAATCCTGCAGATATGCTAACAAAAGTTGTAACCAGGGAGAATATGCTTAGTTTAAATTGGTCTTCATGTATGATGAAGAAGATGAGAAACAACCAGGTCCAAAGTGGAGTCATTGTCTAGCAAATGAAGTAGCGGTGGAGTTACTATAATCAATCTCCAAGTGGGAGATTGTTGGGTGTGGAGCCTGATTATCTTCTGTATTCAAAGGTTTTAGCCAGATGTATACCCCAGGAAGACTGTACACCCCTCCACGAGAGGGGGTGCGGGGGGGACTTGTCCCCCTCTGTGGGGGTCCAGGGGGGCTAATTGCCCCTGGCTGGGGGGTCCGGGGGCCAACGGTCCCCGACAGGGGTTCAGGGGTAGCACCCCTGAAGCTAAAAATAGATGAAGATTTCCTTGTAAAAGTCTAATAATTTCTAATCAATCTGGGCCGTTCATTAGGAATATGATCTGATGGTATAAGTTATGTTTAATTTAGGGTTTTTTTCCCTAGAAGGCAACCCCTCACTATATATGAGGGAATTGTATTTCTTCTATGTATATCTGTATTCTGAGTGAGGAAGAAAGAGGAGATTGAGAAAGAAGAAGGAGTTATAGCAGATCTGCTGTAGGCTGTATCTCTTCAGTTTGCTAGATAATATAATAAAAGAAGGACTAGTTGTTTCTCCATGCACGTAGCACAAATTGGGTGAACCACGTATATCTGTGTCTCTCTTGTTCTATGCGTTTTCTGTGTTTATATTTCTACAATATTTTATGTGTTCCATTGCTCTGTAATATATAATTTTCTAACAACATTCAAGCCTCATATGCATGGTTATATAATAGTCTAGATTTCATGGTGAAATCCCACAGGATCCCATCAGTTGGCTTACTTATTGAAGCCAAACCTAGGAACTAGGTCAGGAAGGATATAAAAGAATACTTGGAGCAACTTAGACGGATTTCCACTAGGGAATATTTGGAGTTGAACAGACAAAACATGCAGAAATACATTGGTGGCCCTATCCAAGTGTGGACAATGTTGCTCATGCTCGAGAGGGAAGTTGAAACTAGTTCCAAATCATTCTACCCAGATGACATGGAGGCTAGAGTTCGCTTCTAGCTAGACACTGCAATACAATTTTTGGATGTCATCACACAATACCAAGCTTGGCATCGATACGTGACCGAAGAACATCATGTGGAAGTTGTTGAGCTCAAGTTTTCCCAAACTCAAGAATGATAATGTTTTGTCTTATTAGGCTATCTAGTTGACTCTACCCTATTTTGTCTTATATGGGTGTGAGATATAATTGTAATATTATTTGTAATTAATTTGTATGTGGAATTCCAAGTGTGAATATTGGAATTTGAAGAGTCATGATGTAATGTAATGAGTTATTTTGTAAATAAGTTGAAGAGTCATGAGGGAAGTCCAAAAGACACAAAGGGAAGTTGAAGAGTCACCCACTCTTGTTATAAATACAACCTAGGCTTAGAGTTAGGAGCTTGGGAGTTGGTGAGAGCCTTGGTTTCTCTGTAGTGTAGAGGAAGTATATTTATTTGCACGAGAAGTTGATGTTGACTTTACATTCCACTATTGGGGCTAGTGGTTTGCCAATGGTGTATGTATGATTGGAACTTTCACTTAATAAAAGCTCAGAGTTGACACATTTTCATGCATATGTTGTAAATATCGTAGGACTATTCTTTTTATGTTTACAATGTATGTCATTTACCTTATGTTTATGCTTATGAAATATTTCATTTTCATTGGTACAAATATTTTTGAATGCATGTTGTTGTATTAACTCATCACTATTAAGTTATGAATTATTTCACATATTATATTGTGATGTCATTTATGTTTGTTTGTTCCTTTCAAGTTGCATACTATTACGGGCTTTTAAGGGGCTCACTTATTGTCCCTTTTGTGTGACATAAACTTCATGCATCACACTTGACCTTCCACAGGGTCATACATTTGTTCTCACCAAAGTCATTATACGTCACTATATGCATTATTGCAGCCAAGGCATATCATTAAAACCCACAGCATCGACAACCGGGTGATATTCCGAATGGGACTCCTACACCAAACAGTGTGAGGTCTAATTGGGACTTCATATCAGGGAGATCTCATGAATGTTGGTAGGTCCAACACTATCAACATTTATAGCGCTAGAAGGAGGGCTAGATGACAAGCTGAGCCCATGAAGTCTGTTTGAACTTTTCGCACTCATTAATGGCTTCTCCCCAAATAAAAACCCTGACATGTTTTTTCTAAAACCACAACTCTGAAAGTGTTGAGGAGAATCATTGATGACTTGTCAAACCTTAAATTCAAGGGCAAGGGTGAAACAACCTTCTTTGAGAACACCACTCGTTTTCTCATATTTTGCACAAGACATAATATTCATTGTGAGGATGTTGCTTGTAGGTTGTTCATTCTCACATTCGAAGGGCGTGTAAGGGAATGGTGTTACACATTGCCTACCACTTCCATACACTCTTTCAAATATATTTCCACAAAAATTTAGCACACCTTTGATAAGTATGATTACAAATCCGTGTTTAAGAAAATTATGTAATTGCGAAAATCACCTAGTGAATCTCTTGATGATTTTCACAATCGTTTCATTCATTTTTATTTTGAATTTTTTGAAGATCATGTTGATTGGCCTTTAATGAAAGAGAAATTTGAATTTCTTGTTCACATTTTGATTAATCCACATGAAAAAGAATCATTCGAAATCCTCCCAACATACCTCGGTATTAGAGCTTCTAAATCTGCGATGGGTGAGGTCAGTATACCAAGTGACTATCAATCTCCTTCTAATCAAACATCTCCATTTTCATAGGTTGAGGTGGGATAAATGGAAAAGTCATCCACTGATTTACCACAATCTTGTCCCACCCCACATACTCATGATTCCAGCGCAAGTTTGGTTTGTGAATCCGATATTTGCGATGAAGTGTTATCTCTTTGATGAGCCCCAATTTTTGGTACAATTTGGGCTCATTTGGCCTACTTGCTCTGCTCAAACCATTCATTTTTTATTGCTTATGCATTCATTTCTTGGTTTATTCGTGTTGTTTGTAGGAAGAAGGGTAGGTATTCTATCTACGTGACTAATGCATGATTCTTTCAGGTTTTTGGCATTAAAAGGGAGAAAAGACCACGAGAAAGGAGACAAGGAGACAATGAGGTGGCACTGCTGTTTTTTAGGAGAGGATGTCCACGGTCTTGGGGACCTTCCTCGTGATTCCCACCATAGCTCCGAGCTCCAATCCATCTCCCCACCAAGCTTAGAAGCAGCCAACTGTTCTATAGGAACAACAGTTATAACTGTTCTACAGGAACAACAGTTATAACTGCCCTACAGGATCAGCAGTTTAAACTTCAGTTGGACAGCCGAGCTCCACAAATCAAGGACACCTGTTGGATGATCATTTTGCATAAATACTAAGGCCGTAGCCTTGGATAGAAGCTTTTTGAACTTTCGTATTGCTCTTGTAATTTGGAAGTACGAGCTACAACTCGGTGTTTGTTCCTTTTGTAAGCCATTTTGGCATGTCATCAGACTTTCGTTTATGAATAAAGGCAGGCAGATTTTGATCTCATTCTGAGTTTCTAAGGGAGCTATAGCTCTCAGGTTAGGGCCCAACCTGAGAGCAATAGATCTCCTCGGTGTTGTAATGTTATTTGCATTTCATTCCAGCACTTTGAGTTTTACTTTGACATGCAATTTGAATTTACAGCCTGTTAATTTAGTCTTTTTCATGAGTTGAGATAGGATTAGTTTATGGTGATTTTCTTTCAGTTGCTTAGATTCGATAGGAGGTTAGTTATAAATTATTGGAGCTCCAGCAAAAGGTTGTTAAGGCTCACTGCCATCTCTGTTAGGGATTGGGGTGCAGTCCATAACCAACCACCAAAAAGAAACGCAGTTCTTCTCACTTCCATGCAAGCTGCAACATAGACATTTTCGTTGAAGATCCATCCATGCACTTTTGACATTGAACCATACTTCTACATTTCACTTCCATGCACGAGTTTCATTTCTTGGTTTTCCATTGCTGTTCATAGGTTTCATGGCACAGTTATCATAGGTTAATGAATTTCTCGTTTTTGGTGCATAAGTCATTTGTTTCATTTACGCTGCTCCACACCATTCCACTTCCTTCTTCTTCTTCTTGATCTCTCCTCAATCCACCTACTCAGCCTCTGTCCAACTCATTTACCCTCCAACTCCTCCATTAATCACTTAGCTTCATTTACTTAACCTATCGTTGACCCCATCCTTCCAAGCCATCAAACCACTACATGCACTCTTCCTCCATCTGATTTCTCTGCTCCTGAGCCATCACCAGCTCCATCTCCATCTCACCTATCCTCCCACACCACTCCAACACTTCACCATCTCCCAAAACCTCCACGGCCAAACATCCTGTAGAATTGCATAGACTTCTTGTAGAAACCCCTGAGTTTCCTGTAGGATCCCCCGCAGACTTCCTGTAGAAGCCTGCAAACTCGGTTGCTGAGCATCCGAACGTGGTAGAATTCTATGGACTGATGCTAGAGACCCTATGGGACCTCCCCTAGCCATCCTGACCTTGCCCATGCTTTCCTTCCATTCCAACCGCTCCTACACAACCAAACCCTAATCAAAAGCATCATCACAATAAATCCAACCACTTAATGAAAAAATACAAAAACATGTCTTTTCAGATGCAAGTAGCTTAGATGCATGTATTTCAGTTCACTACAAATAATGGCATTAGTGGCAGTAGTTTCATTCACAGTTTTGCATTGTAAGGGTCTAACTAGTCAAATTAGGGTTTACTAGGGTTTTCATGCTTTATTGGCTTTCAGTTTCTTTCTGCAGTTAGGCTAGTCTCCTTTGAGTTAGCTTTCGTCCATCATTCATAAAGCTTCTTCTGTGAGCATATAGAAGTCGGCTTGAGCCCTAGCGGACTTGTGCTAGCTGACCAAGTGACAACTGCGACAAGAGCTAGTACTTGTGCATACAGCACCGTCGCTTCCAAGTTTGTACGAACTACCGGGTTGATAAAATTATAGATAGGAAGCTCCAGGAGTTGTAGCATTATTGCTACAATACTAGAGCCCACCATCTTTTTGGCGCCGTTGCCGGGGAAGCGTCAGAGTATTAGTAATTGTTGCTTTTCTTCTGCTTTCTTACTCTTGCCTTCTGCTAAGTAGTTTACTTCATTTCCATCCTGCAAAAGTAGCATAGACATTTCCTGCTTTCATAGATTAGCATTTCCTGCTTTCATAGATTAGAATTTCCTACTTTCATAGATTAGCATTTCCTGCTTTCATAGATTAACATTTCCTTTCTGCAAGCGTAGACTAGCATTTCCATTCTTGCAATTTCCTTTGAGCAAAGTAGATTAGTTCTTTCCTGCTTTCAGTTTAATTTCACATCTTTCATAGTTAGTTGTAGATCAATCTGTCTCAGTTTTGCAGGTACCAAAAGAAAAGCAAAGCAAAAGCAATCAAAAGAAAAAGAAAGTCTTTTCCATTTCATGCCTCGTAGGAATCGAGATAGATCAGGCAAATTCCTACCAAACACCCCCACCACATCACGGAGTCACCCTTCTCTCTTCTTTGGTGACAGTGACCCAGAAGAACCTATAGGTGAACATCCTGAGATATCCAAAGACCCTATAGTAGAAGAAGAGTTAGAGACCACTCCATCTAAAGCTATGGCTGACAGTAGAAGAGAAGATGAGAGAATAGAAGGTGCCTTTCCCATCCGAGAGACCAATGGAGAGATGAAAATGAAGAACATTAGCCCCTCCGCCTTACCTCACTTCCATGGGCTGACCACTGAAGATCCGAATACCTTCCTGTTTGAGTTTGCTGTCCTTTGTAGAACCTATGACTATACTGAAGATGAGCAAAAGTTGAAACTTTTCCCTTCCACTCTTAAGGATGCAGCACTACGTTGGTTCATGGGCTTACCTGGGAATAGTATCACCACTTGGGCTCAGATGCAGCAAGCTTTCAACACCAAGTACCGGGATTACTGTAGGTCCAAGGAAACAAAGGGGGAAATCTTTCGGATGTCCATGGGAAATGATGAGTCCTTAGAGGATTATGAGGAGAGGTTCCAACTAAGCTATAAGCGGGCCAGGTGCACACTTGACCCTGAATCCCTCAAGTTGGTCCTGCTCTGAGGAGTCCCTGAAGACCTCTTAGATACCCTTCACATGTTAGCTGGGGGGGACATTTACCAACTGCCTTATGAGGACATCAAGACTGTGTTTAGAAACCACTCCAGGGCAGCTCAGAAACGAGGTAGAGGAAACCACCTCTCAACTAGTGTCCCTTTCTCCAAACATGAGCTTGCAAATCAATTAGAAGATCTTAAGAGTGAGGTGAGACAAACCATTGCCATGCAGCTTGACACATTCAGGATTCAGCAAAAGAAAGAAGAGGCTGAGAGAGCCTTGGCTGTCTTCTGCCCTAGGTGCACAAGGAGGCACCCTAAGAACGAATGCCCATTGCATTCGGTTGAAGTGTGTTTCGTTTGTGAGGAGGACCATCCCACAAATCAGTGTCCAACCTTACCTGGGTTTAAAGCCATGTACCAAGGGACAGAAGCTCCCACAGAGCCTCTCTATTACCTCAACCAAAGGAGGTCACAGGGATCTAGACCTTATCAGCAGGGGATGCAAGGGGCATCTCAAGCTTATTACAGCCCCAACCAATCGACTCCTATGCCTTCCTGGGGTCCCCCTGCTCATCCTTCATGGTCCATGCCTCCTCCATGGTCTTATCCACCTCAGTACCCCACTCAACCTACTTCTCATTCATATCACTCACATGCCTAGCCACAGCCTCAATGGAATGCACCTCAGTCGGGGTGGAGGCCCCAATACAACACTCCTCCTGCCATCTTGCCTCCACCACCAGTTCAACCTCAGCCATTACCTCCTGCTCCTCCAAGGCAACCTCAAATGCCTGCTCAACCGAACCCGAACCCCAACAATAGACAGGCCCAGCAGGTATACACTGGGGAAACCTCATGCCCTACCTATGCTGTGGAGATCCAGGAGATCAATCTTCGATTTGGAAAGACTCTACCAGATCGCCAACCTCCTCCCCCAGAGGATGAGGAAGATAAACAGGAAAGTGAACCAAAGGCTATTCCACCCTTTCCTGGAGACTAACAGCCACCACACAACCCAACCCAGAGGAGGATGAGCTTCTGGGTGAGCTCAAGCAGTTGTGTGTAAAAATACCACTTCTCCAAGCCATCAAGGATGTGCCAATATACAACAAACTGGTTAAGGAGAAGTGTTTCAAACACCCAGGCAGACGGAAGAAAGATGCCTCAACTATCAATGTCATAGGACAACTGTCTGACCTTATGTTAGGACAAGTCATCTGCCCAAAGTACCTAGATCCTGGAAGTCCTGTAGTAGATGTTCACATCAATGGCACCATTATACCTCACACCTTGATTGATCTGGGGGCTGCCATTAATGTGATGACCAGGGATACCATGCTTAAGCTTAATCTTCAGGGTTCCTTGAGGAAGACCTCGACAGTACTGCAATTAGCAGATCGCTCCACCGTGACTCCCGAAGGGATTGTGGAGGATGTCTTGGTCTCTATTGACTCTTGGGAATACCCTGCAGACTTCCTGGTTCTGCAACCAAAGGCCAAGCTTACTGGATATCCTCTCATTTTGGGAAGGCCTTGGTTAGCTACTGCAGATGCTTACATAAGTTGTCGTGCAGGAAACATGACCATCAAAAATGGTCCCATGTCCAAGCAGCTAGTCCTATACCCTCCTGCCCAACCCTCCTTAGAGCATGACTTACCACTCTGGTTGGAAGAAGGAGAGGAAGACGAGGTGTACTCAGCACCTCTGTGCACCTTAGATACCACTAGAAGAGACCCCCCAACCGAGGATGACTTGATCGAGACCTTGATCCAGAATCCACCTTCCAGTGCACTACCCTTAGAGAAATTGGTGGAGGATGCCCAAGCTAGCACCCTAGTGGATCTTTGTACAACCAACCCTGTTACTCCCAGAGTAAGAATGTGGAGTTCGGCCCTGAGAAAGCATTGAAGATCAGCTCCTCCCTATCTCCTTCCCAGGAAAAGGAGCTGTGTCTGTGTTGGCCAACCACCTAGATGCCTTTGCTTGGAGCTATAAGGAGATGAAAGGAGTCCATCCTTCGGTCTGTACCCATCATCTATACATCAAAGAGGACTGTAAACCGGTTAGGCAACCTCAGAGGAGAATGAATCCAGCCCTTAAGGACATTGTCAAGGAAGAATTGCAAAAACTGTTGGATGCCGGATTCATCTACCCCATCTCAGATAGTGAATGGGTGTCCCCTCTAGTGTTGGTTCCCAAGAAAAATGGGAAATGGAGAATCTGTGTGGACTACCGAGAACTGAACAAAGCTACCAAGAAGGACCATTTCCCTCTACCTTTCATAGATCAAGTGTTGGATGGACTGGTAGGGAAGAAGTTCTTCTCTTTCCTGGATGGGTTTAGCGGGTACAACCAAATCCAAATCAGCCTGGAAGACCAAGATAAGACCACCTTCACTTGTCCTTGGGGTACCTTTGCCTATCGAGTCCTTCCCTTTGGGCTATGCAATGCTCCTGCTACCTTTCAGAGAGCTGTCTTGAGCATCTTCTCGGACCTGGTCCATGATGCAGTAGAAATCTATATGGATGACTTTACTCCTTATGGGGCCAACTTCCAGGAAGCATTGTCCAACCTGGGAAAAGTCCTAACCAAATGCACCGAGATGAACTTGTCCCTTAGTCCTGAAAAATGTGAATTCCTAATGACTGAAGGGACCGTGCTAGGCCATACCATTTCTTGCCAAGGATTGCAGGTGGATCCTAACAAAATTGCTCTCATCAAAAGGGTTCCACCTCCTCAAAAGGTCAGGGATGTCCGGAGTTTCTTGGGATTAGCAGGATACTACCGGAGATTCATTAAAGATTTCAGCAAGCTAGCCTCGCCATTGTTTGGCCTGTTGGCAAAAGATGTGGAGTTTAATTGGACTGACGATTGTCAGAGGGCTTTAAATGAATTAAAGGACAAGTTGGTGTCAGCCCCAATCCTGAGAGGTCCAAACTGGGCCCTACCTTTCCACATCCACACTGATGCCTCGAACAAAGCCATAGGTGCAGCTTTAGGACAAGTTGAGCAAAACCTTCCATATGCCATTTACTTTGTTAGCAAAAACTTGTCCAAAGCTGAGCTGAATTACACTGTAACCGAGAAAGAATTCTTGGCTATGGTCCATGCATTGAACAAGTTCCGACATTATATTACTGGTTACCAGACCTTTGTACATACTGACCATGCTGCTATTAGATATTTAATGAATAAACCAGATGTGAATGCTCGTATTATTAGATGGTTACTTTTATTGCAGCAATTTGATTTGACCATTGTTGACAAACCAGGTAGAGAAAATGTTGTTGCTGACTTTTTATCTAGATTGGATTTGTCTGCAGATGAGGATGGAACCGTGGATGACCAGATGCCTGATGAACATCTGTTTGCTATTTCAGTACTCTCTCCATGGTTTGCTGATATAGCAAACTATCTTGTTTCAGCACAGTTCCCTCCACACCTATCTTCCAGAGAGAAGAGCAGAATCATCAGAAAAAGTGCCTCATTTACTTGGATCGGGGGCAATCTGTTCAAGCTTGGCCCCGATCAGATCTTAAGGCGTTGTGTAAGGGAGGAGGAAGTCTTTGATATCCTCCTCACTTGTCATGATGGGCCTTGTGGAGGACATTTTGCAGCAAAGAGAACTGCCTTCAAAATCCTGCAAGCAGGCTACTATTGGCCCACACTTCATCAAGATGTCAGAAGATATGTCAGTCAGTGTGACCAATGCCAAAGAATGGGGAAACCGACCCAAAGGGATGAGATGCCTCTCCAACCTCAAGTGACTCTTGAGCCATTTGAGAAGTGGGGCATGGACTTTGTGGGCCCAATCAACCCCTCTTCGAGGCAAAGGACTTACATCATTGTGTGTACTGACTATTTGACAAAGTGGGCAGAGACCAAAGCAATCAAAGCAGCAACAGAAGAAAAGGTGGCCGAGTTCCTAAGAGAAAACATCTTCTATAAGTTTGGCTATCCAAGAGAGCTGGTCACCGATCAAGGGAGCCAGTTCACCTCCAACCTGGTTGAAGATCTCCTGCTCATCACAAGATCAAGCATAGGACTTCCACCCCTTATCACCCTCAAGCAAATGGGCAGGTGGAAGTCACCAATAGAGCATTAGAAGGGATCTTGACTAAAGTGGTGAGCAGCAGCAAAAAGGACTGGGCAGATCGCCTGGTTGAAGCCACATGGGCTTACAACACCACTTGGAAGACCACCACCGGCTTCACACCGTATGAGCTGGTCTATGGGAAGAAAGCTTTGTTGTCCATTGAGTTTGAATACAACACTTTGAGGATGGCAGCTCAGCTGGATCTAGATCTCAGCCATGCACAACAAGAAAGGCTACTGCAGCTGAATGGCCTGGATGAGCACCGAATGCAGGCCCTCCTTCACTCAGAAGTGGTTCAACTTCAGAGAAAGGTGTGGCATGACCAACATCTCCATGACAAGCAATTTCAGCCGGGAGATTGGGCTTTGTTGTATGACTCCAGATACAAAGATTTCAAGGGGAAGCTGAGAACCAGATGGCTAGGACCATATGCAGTGGAGAAATGCCATGACAATGGATCTGTCCTCATTCGAACCATTGATGAGGAAGCCATTCCCATGCTTGTCAATGGGCATCGTTTGAAGATCTACAGGAGACCTCTCTCAAGACAAGAGTTCATCAAAACTATAGAGAAATCTGTATTGGTCATAGAGAAGGGTTCTGCCTCTGCTTTTGGCATACCTTGAGGGATATGAAAAAAAAAAAAGAGAAAAAAAAAAAAAAAAAAAAAAAAAAAGAAAAAGAAAAATAAATAAAGATCCTTGGGTGAAAACCTCTCTGAGGCGCCCAAGGCAGGTAGTAGGGGTGAAAACCTCATTGAGGTGCCCCTATTGTCTTTCAAAAAAAAAAAAAAAGAGAAAAGGTGAAAAAGATCCTTGAGTGAAAACCTCTCTGAGGCGCTCAGGGCAGATGGCACGGGTGAAAACCTCTTTGAGGCGCCCCTGTTATCTTTCAAAAAAAGAAAAAAACAATAAGCAAAATATGGTAAAATTGCATGCAGGTTGCAGATGTTCTATGGAGGAGAGGAAGCCTTCAACTCAAAGCCAAGGGTCCTTATCATGCTGTCAAGGAACCTCACCAGCACCTCCTCCAAGGGTACCCATGTTTTTTCAAGGTATGTGCAATTTTATCATGGTTTGAATCTTCTACAGGAAGATGCTGTCTTTCTACAGGAAGACGCAGTCTTTCTACAGGAAGGCGCGAATTTTCTACAGGAAAGTACAGACTTTCTACAGGAAGCTTTGTGTTCTACAGGAAACTTCCTGTAGAAGTTTTGGACGGCCATAATTCATCTTAAAAGGAGATTTAGCGACTATGGATTGGTTTGGATGCATGCAAGCCTCTGTTGGCACCCTTGCACATTGCTGTCACCTTGCTCCACCATCCTTGTCGACATGCGACCAAGTTCCCTGCACCAACAAAGAAGATCGATGAGTTCTCGCGGAAAAAGCCATTTTCAAAGTTAAACAAATGCTGGGATCTCATACCGCAGGCATCAAGAGCTCCGGGAACGTGATTGAAAAGCCAGAGCCTCCGTCGTACAGCATGCACCCAAGGAGAAAGGACTGTTACGAGACACCTCGCAGGAATCCTGTAACAGTTCAACCTGCTCGAGTGGATACCATTCACAGCACCGCCATCTCAATGAAACGCGGGCACATGCCAGCAAAACATCCACTCCATCGTTGGCAGCCTGTAACCACGAGCCTCCGGGTCTGTGTAAGTCGCATGCAGCAGGTAGATCCACTCACCATCGCCCAAGAACTGGAAAAATCGTGTGCAGCCACGCAGGTAAGTGTCTCAACCCTTCCTTCCATCAAATCGCATGAATTTTACTTTGAAATTGTTTGCATAGCGTAAAATTGAATGGTTGAGCGGCAGTATGGCCCGTCGACTGGCCACGTCGGCTAGTTAAAGTGTAATTGGATGTTTGGGTGGTGGCCACGACAAAGAGAATGAACGGCACGCACATGAGAACACTCTCGTCAGAAGCATGAGTTTAACAGGAAAAGGCGGCGGCAAATCTGTGGGAATGGATGCGGCAGCAAGTGAATACGCAGGCGGATGATGGATGACGTCGCCCAACGGTCCGGCGGGGACAGCTCATCCCCCGCTCACGGATTGCGCCGATTCAAAATCTAATCGGCTAGATCATGCGCATGCATTTATCATCCAACACTTCAAACTCGGGTGGCTATTCTGATCTCCTCTGCACTTTGATACGCCGAGCTGTTGGCTACCAGAACGCCGGTAAAGCACACCTCGAGCGCGGGCCAACTACAGTCCTCCCCGAGAATTGCGCACTGCTTCTACAGGAACGCAGTTCTACAGGAACGCAGTTCTACAGGAACGCAGTCTACAGGAACGCAGTCTTCTACAGGAAGCAGGGTGCCTCACGAAAAAGGTGGCCAATTAAAGAGGTAACCCTGAACTCTTCATGCAACTGGTTAGTAGAAGTGGCAAGACCATCGTCCACAGTCAGGTCATAAAGATATTGGTGGAATTGTTGTTTGCTGTGCCTATGCTGTCGTTCTACAGGATGTCAGTTTAGGTAGACTGTGTTGAATTTTGTGGATTATATGCATGCTCTGTCTTAATAGACCAAATCTCTTTTGCATTTGCCACCTTTAATTAAAACAACCGTGTTCATCATGCCGGGTGGGTTTATAAGACGGGAACCCACTGATTCAACCAAACTAAGGGAAAACCCGGCAGTGGTAGAGCTCTTCACCAGAGCACAATGGATGCCTTTTTGTGATAAGCTGCAGGGCTACGATGATGAAGTGGCCGAAGAATTCTTGCAGGCTCTGAAGCCTAAATCTCAGACACTGGCCACAGTGAACTTCAGAGGTCTAAGCCTCAAGATCACCCCAGAACATATCAGTCGGATCACAGAACTTCCTATGGGTTTGCCGTGGGATAAGGAAGAACGAAAGCTGAGCCAGCAGGCAAAGAAAGAATTCTTTCCACCTGAGGAAGAATTCTCGGAGGACAAAAATGGGGTGCGAAGAACGAGCCTGTTTCCACCTTGGAATGAAGTCAGTTTGCAAATCATGAAATATATTACTTGTGAAGGTCATTTCAGCATCGTGTATGCATATCACTTTCGTCTGCTCACTGAGTTGAGGCACCGAATTGACCTTCCTGTAGAACAAAAATTGAGCCTCCCTTATTACCTACTGCAGTCTCTAATGGTGTGTGCCACAAAGCTGAAAGAGGGTATACCAGATCAGATAGCCCACCATGGGTTGATCAAGCTTCTTGTGGAAGATGCATTGCACTCATATAAGGTCCCTCTCTCATGGGAATCCTTCCAGAATTTGACAAAAGATGGGGACATTAAGATGTTGATCGAAGAAACGAGCTCCTCCAGCAGTGAGGAACAAGAAGCAGTGGCCGAGAGACAGAGAGAAGAAGGCCAAGAGACCCCGACAACAGTACAGAAGAGAGAAAAAAGGAAGAAGCATGAGGAAAAGGAGGACAAAGAAAAAGGTGGCACACCAATCCTGTCAGCAAGGGAAAAGAGGATGAAGAGCAGAATGGACAAAACTGAGGTGGTCCACGTCAGCCCAAGTACCTCAACAGCACCTGCAACCAAAGCAAAAAGCAAAACTCAGGCAGGCAAGCAAGCAGAGGTGGAGACACCTGTGTCTACAGGAAAGCAAAAACAGACTTCTACAGGAAGCCCAAAAACAAAAACAAAGGCTTCTACAGGAAGCCCGAAGATCATTGAGAGGCAGGCTTCTACAGGAAGCCCAAAAGCAAAGACCAAGGCTTCTACAGGAAGCCCGAAAGTCATCGAGAAACAACCTCCTATAGGAAGCATGAAGACAGAGAGAGGGCCTTCTACAGGAAGCCCGGGAGTGGCTAAAGCCGGGTCTTCTACAGGAAGCCCAAAAGCGGGAAAGAAAGAATTTTCTACAGGAAGCCCGAAATCTGAAAAGGAGGGGCCCTCTACAAGGAGCTCTGAGAGAGCAAAACGCAAGAAAGAGAAAGCTGGTATTCTAGAAAAGGAGGCAGCAACGGCGCTGGCGCCCTCAGTACACCTCCAAAGCCAAAGGAGAAGAGAGAGAGGGGGACCCCTCTACCATCTGAAGCCAGGAGAAGCAAGAGGATAACCACGGGCAAGCCACAGCCTCCACCGACAGCCAAACCATTTTAGAGGATGTCCCTACTTCACCCAGTGCAAGAACCCCCTCTAAAACAGCAGCCACCCCCGAGAAGGGGAGCCCAAAAATAACTTCCTGGACACGAAAAATAGGCCAATCACCTTCCGAAGCCCGGCTCAAGGAAATAGGAAAGGGGGAAGAAGCATCACCTTCGTCACCACCAGGGGCAGCAAAGGCAGGGCCGCTAAAAACGGGGAAGGAAGAAGCGCCACCCTCGGCAGAAAAGGCAAGGCCACCAAAAACAGGAAAGGAAAAGCATGCTCTGGGCTCTAGTTCTCGGCCAAAGACGAGGAGCCAGGGCAAAGTTGCTCAAGGATGAGCAAATAGTTTAGCTGGGGGGTGATGATGAGCCCCAATTTTTGGTACAATTTGGGCTCATTTGGCCTACTTGCTCTGCTCAAACCATTCATTTTTTATTGCTTATGCATTCATTTCTTGGTTTATTCGTGTTGTTTGTAGGAAGAAGGGTAGGCATTCTATCTACGTGACTAATGCATGATGCTTTCAGGTTTTTGGCATTAAAAGGGAGAAAAGACCACGAGAAAGGAGACAAGGAGACAATGAGGTGGCACTGCTGGTTTTTAGGAGAGGATGTCCACGGTCTTGGGGACCTTCCTCACGATTCCCACCATAGCTCCGAGCTCCAATCCATCTCCCCACCGAGCTTAGAAGCAGCCAACTGTTCTACAGGAACAACAGTTATAACTGTTCTACAGGAACAACAGTTATAATTGCCCTACATGATCAACAATTTAAACTTCAGTTGGACAGCCGAGCTCCACAAATCAAGGACACCTGTTGGATGATCATTTTGCATAAATACTGAGGCCATAGCCTTGGATAGAAGCTTTTTGAACTTTCGTATTGCTCTTGTAATTTGGAAGTACGAGCTACAACTCGGTGTTTGTTCCTTTTGTAAGCCATTTTGGCATGTCATCAGACTTTCGTTTATGAATAAAGGCAGGCAGATTTTGATCTCATTCTGAGTTTCTAAGGGAGCTATAGCTCTCAGGTTAGGGCCCAACCTGAGAGCAATAGATCTCCTCGGTGTTGTAATGTTATTTGCATTTCGTTCCAGCACTTTGAGTTTTACTTTGACATGCAATTTGAATTTACAGCCTGTTAATTTAGTCTTTTTCATGAGTTGAGATAGGATTAGTTTATGGTGATTTTCTTTCAGTTGCTTAGATTCGATAGGAGGATAGTTATAAATTATTGGAGCTCCAGCAAAAGGTTGTTAAGGCTCACTGCCATCTCTGTTAGGGATTGGGGTGCAATCCATAACCAACCACCAAAAAGAAACGCAGTTCTTCTCACTTCCATGCAAGCTGCAACATAGACATTTTCGTTGAAGATCCATCCATGCACTTTTGACATTGAACCATACTTCTACATTTCACTTCCATGCACGAGTTTCATTTCTTGGTTTTCCATTGCTGTTCATAGGTTTCATGGCACAGTTATCATAGGTTAATGAATTTCTCGTTTTTGGTGCATAAGTCATTTGTTTCATTTACGCTGCTCCACACCATTCCACTTCCTTCTTCTTCTTCTTGATCTCTCCTCAATCCACCTACTCAGCCTCTGTCCAACTCATTTACCCTCCAACTCCTCCATTAATCACTTAGCTTCATTTACTTAACCTATCGTTGACCCCATCCTTCCAAGCCATCAAACCACTACATGCACTCTTCCTCCATCTGATTTCTCTACTCCTGAGCCATCACCAGCTCCATCTCCATCTAACCTATCCTCCCACACCACTCCAACACTTCACCATCTCCCAAAACCTCCACGGCCAAACATCCTGTAGAATTGCACAGACTTCCTGTAGAAACCCCTGAGTTTCCTGTAGGATCCCCTGCAAACTTCCTGTAGAAGCCTGCAAACTCGGTTGCTGAGCATCCGAACGTGGTAGACTTCTATGGACTAATGCTAGAGACCCTTTGGGACCTCCCCTAGCCATCCTGACCTTGCCCATGCTTTCCTTCCATTCCAACCGCTCCTGCACAACCAAACCCTAATCAAAAGCATCATCACAATAAATCCAACCACTTAATGAAAAAATACAAAAACATGTCTTTTCAGATGCAAGTAGCTTAGATGCATGTATTTCAGTTCACTACAAGTAATGGCATTAGTGGTAGTAGTTTCATTCACAGTTTTGCATTGTAAGGGTCTAGCTAGTCAAATTAGGGTTTACTAGGGTTTTCATGCTTTATTGGCTTTCAGTTTCTTTCTGCAGTTAGACTAGTCTCCTTTGAGTTAGCTTTCGTCCATCATTCATAAAGCTTCTTCTGTGAGCATATAGAAGTTGGCTTGAGCCCTAGCGGACTTGTGCCAGCTGACCAAGTGACAGCTGCGACAAGAGCTAGTACTTGTGCATACAGCACCGTCGCTTCCAAGTTTGTACGAACTACCGGGTTGATAAAATTAGAGATAGGAAGCTCCAGGAGTTGTAGCATTATTGCTACAATACTGGAGCCCACCACTCTTCATCCTCCATCCTTTTGTTCCTTTGGTCCTCCAGATTGTGAGTTGTTATGTTCACATGTTTCAAATGTTTCTTTGGTGTTCATGAGGATCAATTTCAGATGGAGCTAGTGTTCCACAACAAACTTATGATATCATTTACGATGACTATGTGTGGGAGTCCAAATTTGAATAATAATTTTCAATGAAGGATGATTATTTTCCTTCTGTAAATTCTCCCTCATTATCCCGACATTTTCCATGATTCTGTTATTCCTGTTGAATCTTGTGAAGAATTACCATCTGATGATATTATTACTTCCGATCAATCTCAAAACTTGTGGAATGTTAGTTTTTCATTCGAATTCGGAGACGAAAAATCTTCTCTTCTTCATCTCCAAAATCTATCATCTCATCATTCTGAAGAATTAGAAGGTGAATTTCACATTTTCAATATTCTCCTCTTTATGATTTGTCAGGCCATGAGGATGTCTTTGTTTTTGATATTGAACTTTTTGGTCATTCATGTCATGATATTTTCAGCCATTCATCTCGTCATAACTCTGATTTTTCCACTATTTGATCTTCTAAGCCACTAGTGTTTGATGATATATCTTCTAATGATTTGGAACTTCCCCAAGCTGTCGTAGCTCTTCAGCCCGAGCTCATGGTTATGTCAAGTTCTCTTAGTCTTGAGGTTGGTTCCAATTCAGATAAGAACAACGCTATTTTTTTCAAGATTCCTCATCACCTTGAAGCACACATTGAAAATCATTATGTTTCACAATTTTAGCATCCTCCATCTATATTGCATGATCATATCACTCCTTCATTGGAGAAATCATACCTAGAGAGCACTATTCAAAAAAACAAGTTTTCTTACTTGTTTGTCTTATTTCAGTTCCAAATTTTGAAATTTTGTTATTGCATCTCTTTGAGTTGCAATGTGTCTCGACACCCTGATGCATCTGTAGAATGCTTCACAAACGCTTTTATTTCATACTTTTCTACATACATTTTAAAACTTCGAACATATTGGTATGTATTTTATTATCTTTGATGTTTCCTATTATGCTTGAATCTCTTTCTTGATATGTGTTCCCTCGCTTACATAGGCCAACCAATGCATTGATGGTTACAATGGAAATTTCATTTCACATAGGTCTGGCCTATTCTTGGTTAGTTTAGGAGTAGGAGTAGTTTGTTTATTTTCATTGCTTTCTTTTTCTTTTATTTACTTTCTGTCTTAATCCTTTTTCTATCTTTTCCTTTCTTTCAATCGTAGGATAGCTTCAACATGAGACCATGTTTGGTTTCCAAAAAAAGCATGGTGAAGTTCATGAGGAAGTTGTGTTACTTTCAATGCTTTGTTATCTGTTCATTCCATCTCTTTGCATGAATGTTGCATCTTTTAGTCGATTATAATCTCGTGGGAAATGTTTTCTCTTTCGAAAAGGACGATAGTGGAATCATGATGCTTGAACCATAACTAGTTCGACCTACTATAATCGGTCTTTTATTTTCATTTAATCATTGTTAGCTAAGTCAAGTAGAGTAAGGAGGGGAAGGAAACCTTAAGAAGTGTGTCTAGGGTATATATAAATATCCTTCTCCAAAGGGACAACCTCTTCTTCTCTCAATAAGTTGAGATCCCTCTTCCACTTCATCAAATCAATAAGGGTCGTTGCACAGTTATATGAATAAAATGAAGGAAATGAAAAAACAATAAAGGTAAAAGAAGAGAAAGGCTTCCTGTGCAGAGAGGTGAAGCAGGGAACTATTATAGAGTACTGTCCAGGATCATTAGCAGCAGAGAAATGTTTGGGCTCCTGAAGTGACTCCGTCGGGGTACTGTCCAGGATAGATAGTAGCATAGAAACACCAGAGATGAAAAATAAGACTCTGACAATTCTTTCCACTTGTGTGTCTATATACTCCTCATCCCCAATCAAAACAACTTAGTTTAACTTGGATTGGTTAAGTGTGCAATCAATGATGAGAATGGTAGGGACTATATCTTTAATGCAAGTTAAGTGAAGAAGCTACGATAATCAATGAACTGAACAATATTTCCTAAAGAGTTAGACCTATTTTTCATAAGACAAGACCCATACAAAGGGTTGGAGTTTTGCCAGTGTGTCTCCAAGTTTTGTAGCTACTACAACCACCCTCCAAAATTATTCCTATGCTTTGATTTTGGATCCTTCCTTTTTGTCCATAGGATCTTATTTTTTATTGTTGTCAAGCGTTCATGTTGAAATTAAGACCTATTCTTTTCCTATGTTCTTGTTTTTGCTTGTTTTCATAATTTTCTTGTATTTTTGAGTCACAAGCTAACCTTCTGACTTAACCTTGTACCATTCTTGGGCTTGCCTCCAGAAATTGCACAATCTTGGAAGGAAAACCAACCTTTATGATGGAAACTATGTAATCCAGAATGGAAGCTCATCCTTGGGCTTGCCTCTAGAAATTGCATAATCTTGGAAGGAAAGCCAACCTTGATGATGGAAAATGTGTAATCCAGAATGGAATCTCATCCTTGGGCTTACTAATTACACAGTGATGGATGGCATCCCATAACTAAGCTTAGACACTTAGTAATCTACCCCTTGTGCTTAGAAATTGCGCAATGCACTGAGCAAGAAAGTTTCCCAGTTCCTAGGAATTGCATAACCTTCCTTAGCAGTGTGCATGGCAAGTTTCCCGAAAAAGAAAAAAGAAAAAAAGAAATCCCTAGAAAATAGGGATTCATCATTAGTTTCCCGAAGGTGGGACAATCAATTTTATAGAAATTTCTGCCAAGTGTCACTTTTTCCTTTATTTTAGGCATGCATGTCATAAACCATAAATCCACACAAATATATTTAATTAACGCCTCTAGAGTTCATTCCTAAATTCGATATTGGAGATCAAGCTTTCCGCAGGAATTAAAGGAGCCTTCAATGAAATTTGCAACACTTTTCCAAGTGATTTTTTCTTTTGTTGTCTTTTGTCATTTTTAATATTGATTTTTATCGTTTTTCTTCTATGAGTGTTGTTTTTATTGTTTCTTTTCATGTTTTTGAGATTTATAAATCATATTTTCTTTTAGAAGTGTTGTTTCCGTTTTTCATTCACCTTTCATATGTGTCACATCTTTTTCTTGTTTTTGCACACCGACGATTGTCGTTTAGGCGACTCTCCTTGCATATTTATTTTTCCTTCCATTTGTTGAGTTTTTTCACTTGACTAGTATTGATCTATCCATACTTTTTCATATCTATACTTTAATCTTCATTATCACTTAGACCTTCTTGTTTCCTATTCCCTCACGGGAAGATCTATAATTTACTTAGCATGCATTTCCTTGCCCAACTAGGCATTGCACAAATCCAAGGCTCAAGATTAGAGCTCAACCTCTGAGACTGAACAATGCGTAGTACATGTTGTCCCAACTACACATTACGTAGTCTCAGGGCTCACACTTCCCACCTTCCATTGAGAATGTGCAATGCACAATCTCTCCATGTCACTCCCCAAACTAAACTGCGCATTGCATAGTCTCAAGCGTCAGGTTGCATCACTGGCTACTGAGACTAAGAAATGCACATATTCCTCATCCAGTCTGCCTCCCTTTCTCATGAAAATTGCACAATATCTCTCATCATTTCATTGGTTTTCTGCCGGATCTTGCTTTGAAAGTGTATTTTCAAAAGCTAATTTATTCTTGCCATGAGTGACTTTTCCCTCCTGCAAGTATCACAGTTCTTGAACACTTCTCTCCATCAGTAATTTTTATCATGGCACCTAATAGAGATGACTCAAAAGATACCACAGAAAGTAGTAAAAGGGAAGTAGTTGAGAGTATGCTAGTAAATGTGCCACTATATTTAGGCACTCAGCTGTATGTGGAAAAGGAATTAGATCTTACACGAAAGAATGTGATCAAAGTTTTTTTAGCAAAGAGCTTCAAAGCAGATCTAGAGGACCAAAAGGTATAAATTAATGTCCAGAAATCAAGGCTACACAGGGTTGAATGAAGATATCCAACCTTCCCATGTGTAGATGTTATCAGTTGGAGACTTTCACATATTGATGTGAAGACCATGACTTTGAGCAGTTCCAATGGATGAAAGCTTGTTAATTATCTCAGAATAGATTACCATTGTATGTACCATTTCCCTGAGCCAGAAACACTCATGGATTCATACTTCTATGCCATGAACAGTTATGTGGGCATAGAATATGTTGTTAAAAGCTGTGTGAAAAATCCATCAAAGTTTCAACAGAAACCCACCAATACTTATAAGACAAAGTATCTCAGGAGGCCCTATGAATTCTTGATCATCTTAGCTTGCAAAATCTACAATTAGCAAAGAAAAAAGACCTTTCAAGAAGAATGGGTAATCTTATTGAACGAGGTTGTGAACATGGGGAAGTCATTCAATTGGTTAGACTTATTGGATCAACATTTAAGTATCCATGTAGGGAACTCCCTGAATCCTAGCAAGGATGGGCAAGCAAGATTTTATATGTCTACATATTTACTCGATGCAATCTATGCACATAATGAATTCCCTGACATGAAATAGGCTTGAAAAGGACCAGATCCTTCTATGCAAATTGATTGAAAACTTCTCTTGGATTATATCCATCGAGGGTTAATGAAGAAGCTCAGTGACCACTTTTGCATTCCACTTTACAATATGATCTTTCGAGAACAACCACCTTGCATGTCACATGGGGAAATGGAAGAAGTATCTAATATCGCAAATTGGTTTGCCTCTTTCGATGGAATCTTCCTTAGAATGTTCATCGATTAGAAGTTGTCGCATATTTTACCACGTTATTCCATTGGCAAGCTTGTCATGCAAGAAGTATCATATCATCTCTCTACAAGGTTGTCAGCAGCTTTGCATAGGAAGAAGAAAGTGCCTTGGCCAACTCTTCCTATGCAAATTGGATTATATGAGATAAAAAACTTGAAGGTCATGGATACCAAAGGAAAGGCTATATAAAAGTTTCCTTTCGGTACTCGATACTTTAATCTAGACAATCCCCATGGAATTTGCAAACACCACAATGCGAGAATTCACTTCCAGTGGCACATCGGGACATTTCACTCGTAGGAGGAGGATCCATTGGAGAATTTCTATCATGTCTCCAAGTCCCATGAGATGGTAACTTTAAAAAGAACTTCACAGGTGACTCTAAAGAAGGAAGCTACTCTGGAAGCAGTTTCAGCAAAAGGGAGAATCACGCGTAGGGTAAGGGAAAGAGAAAGGTTCCTTATAGTCCAGGGGGAGAATGAAGTCGCAAGATGAAAGTGGATCCAAACATGATGAAAGTGACTTTAGTAGTAGATGAAAAGAGGAAACAAAGGAAGCAAAGAATAGAAAAGAGGAAGAGGGAAGAGTAGAGGAAATTGGAGGATGAAAACTAGAATCAAGAACAAGAAGAGAAGAAAAAGTAGGAAGAATAGGAAAGGTTAAGTGCAATAGAAGAAGAAAAAATGCGGAAATAAGTTGAAGAGAAACAAAAGAACTGAAAACCAGTAGAGGATTAGAGTGGATAGATACAAGACAGATCTTTCTCAACAAGTTGAATAGTTGATAGATATCATAGACATGGAGGTGGAACCAGAGCCACAAAATCAAGATCTCGACCTGATGCCAAAAACACAATAGGTCATTGTACAGTCATTAGGGGAATTTTGAGGTCTATAATAGGCCTCTTAAGAAAAATGTACAAAGAAATAAAAAATTATAAGAACCAATAGGACTTAAGGTGATGATGTCAACCATGGGGGATGATTCACCATTTTTTGAGTAAAAAGGTAAAAAAGATTGAAAAATAATAAAATAATAAAACTACTATTTTAACTCGTATTTTCAAGTTATCTCCATAACATTTTACTCATTTTTCAAGAGGGAGTACTCGTTGCATGAAAAATTCAATTCCTCCTCTAAGGAGTACGTATGCTTCATACTTTTGATGGACCCCACTACAAGAACAAAGAGGAATACATGAAAAAATGTTATTGCAATCATGTTCTTCATGTATTTCTCATTTTTCGTGTAGCACGGTCCATCGAAAGTATGTGACATGGGTAATCCTTGGAAGAGGAATCAAATTTTGCAACCAACGGGTGTTTCCACTCAAAAATTTTGTAAACCCATAGAGAGATAAGTTGAAAATATGAGTTGAAAAAATAGTTCTTTCTTTTCTCCCTCTAAAATTTGATGATGTAATCTAATCTTATTTTATTATTTCCAATATTATTCTATAATTTCCTTAGGAGGACCATTTTAGACCTTAAAAATCCCCTAATTCTCCACCATCTGTAGCAGTAGAGTTAGCTCCAGGAAAGGAAGGGGAAGTTGGTCCTCTTGACGATAACCTGGTTATGGACACCTACAATTTGTCATATGATGAACTTTAGAAGAATATTGTACAAACGTGTAAGAAGATTTTTTCAGATGACCTTATATATCCTACTTTATGAGAGATAGGGTGATTGTGACCAACACTAGGAAGAATTCCAATGCCATCGCCGCAACCAACATGGCCTTCGCAAGTGAAGAAAAGTGAAATATTTAGTTTTTGATGACTAAGAATAAGGAATTGACAAAGAACTTGTAGGCTACTAGGCAAGAGGTTGAACAACCATGCGCAACAACCCAGAACGCAACTTCCGTACATTTCCATTTGGACAAAATGAAGGCAACGATACTTAGTGAAGTATTGACACTTGGAGAGACCATGCAAAACCTCTATGAGGAGCTTGTTACCACGCATAACGCAGTTTTCCATGTGCATGGATTGTAGCAGAAGTGTAAATACTTTGTCAAAAATCTTAGGGATGTGTAAGTTTGCAATCGTTGTCGTGAATGAATAGTCAATTCTTTACAGAGGGGTACCACTTGACTTGGGCAAGAAAATGAAGTAACAGTTAGAGTTGGAGAAAGCACTAGTGTGGATGTTGATCCAGAACAGTAAACAACTCACCTCATTCATTGGTAACATTTATGCATCGTATGCATGGTTGTACAATAGTCTAGATTTCTTGGTGAGGTACGATAAGATCCCATCAGTTGTCACTAAAGCCAAATCTAGGAACCAAGTTAGGAAGGAGATAAAAGAATACTTGGAGTAGCTTAGACAAATTTCCACTAAGGAATATTTGGAGGTGACCAGATAGAACATGCAGAATTACATCTGTGGCCCTATCTAAGTGTGGAAAATATTTCTAATGCTCTAGAAGGAAGTTGAAATTGGTTCCAAATCATTGTACCTGGATGGCATGGAGGCTAGAGTCCGATTCTAGCCAGACATTGTCACACAATTTGGGGATGTCATTGCCCAGTGCTAAGCTTGGCATTGATACATGAACGAAAGACATCAAGTGGAATTTTTTATGCTCGGTTTTTCCCAAACTCAAGAATAATAGTGTTTGTCTTATTAGGTTGTCTATTTGGCTCTACCCTATTTTGTCTTATATGGGTATGAGTGTAAATTATAATATTATTTGTAATTAATTTGTAACTGGAATTCCAAGTGTCAATATTTGAATGTGAAGAGTCATGATGTAATGTAATGATTTATTTTGTAAATAAGATGAAGAGTGATGAGGGAAGTCCAAAAGTCACAAAGGGGAGTTGAAGAGTCATCCCCTCTTGTTATAAATAGAACTTCATAACTCATGTAAAGGTGTTTTGGGGGCCAAGATTTTGGCTAGGCATAGGCTTAGAGTCGGGACCTTCGGAGTTTATGAGAGCCTTGGCTTCTCTGTAACATAGAGGAAGTATATTTCTTTGGTGGAGTAGGTGATGTTTACTTCATATTCCACTATTAGGGTTAGTGGTTCGTCAATTATGTATGATGGTGAGCTCCAGTATTGCAGCAATAATGCTGCAACTCTTGGGACTCCCTTCTTTACTTTTATCAACCCGGTAGTTCGTAACAAACTTGGAAGCGATGGTGTTGTATGCATAAGTACTAGCTCTTGCCGCAGCTGTCACCTGGTCAGCTGGCACAAGTCTGCTAGGGGCTTAAGCCAACTTCTATGAGCTCTGAGAATAAGCTTTTTAACTGATGGACAAAATCTAACTCAAAGAAGGTTGATCTACTTGCAGAAAGAAACTGGAAAGCTGAAAGGAAACGTAAACCCTAGCAAACCCTAATTTTACTAGCTATCCCTACTGATGCAAGAAAAATGATGAAAGCTACAGAAAGAGATGTCATTGACTTCTGGGAAGGTAAAATGCATGTGTCTAAGCTACTTCTATAGTAACATCTAAAAAGAACATCTTTTTGTATTTTTGAATAAGTTGGCAGAATTATTATGCATGTGCTTTAACTGTTTTTTACTGTGCAGAGGTGGATTGGTGAGAGGAAATGCTTGGAGGAGGTCAGGAAGGTTCAGAGAGGGCCTAAGGGGTCCCTAACACCCTTCCAGAGAGTTTCACAGAGTTTGGATACAAGAAACCTCATTCGTGAGCTTCTACAGGAAGTATATAGGGGTTCTACAGGATGTTCTGGAATTTCTACAGGATGTCTGTAATTTTTCTACATGATGTTCAGAAATGGGATTTTGGAGGATGGATGGAGGAAGAAAGATGAAGGAGTGGGTATGGAGGTAGAATAAGGGTTGGAGGTGGTCCAGGTCTTGGTGGATGGAGTGGAGGAAAGATGTAGATGGTTGGATTTATTCAAGGAGGACTGAAGCAATGTTGCACAAAAACTAGGGTTATGTGAGCAAATGGAAAACATAAGGCAAGAATATGAGCGAAGGGATGGAGCAGATGGGTTTGATGGAGAATGGTTAGATAAAGAAGGATAACAGGTGCTCTGCAAGTTGTTTTTCAAACGAAATAAACAAGGATTTGGAAAATCAAAGACCTAGTTACATTAGCCTATTCTGACCTAGATAACAGTAAAGAGAATGAACAGAAGTTTATTTGCAATGAAACCATGTGAAATAACTTATGAAATGGAGAAATCAAGAATCTGAACATGTAACCAAATTCTGCAAATAAGAATCGAACACTAATGTTTGCATGGCGAAGCAGAGAAAGTGTTTTTGTTGGCAACAAAGTCACCTTTGTCCCAGCTCATGATCCCACTGAGGGAGAGGTGAAATCAGAGGTGCTTGATGGCCCTTTTTTTGAAGATCTTCCATGTTATTAACCTATCAACTAAATCTGAACATGAAAAGCCTTTTTAATCATCAAAAGCAACCTAAACAACAAAACAAGATTTAAATCTAAATAGCAGATTTTATTCTAAGAATGCAGCAAAAACACATAAAGGTAAACAAAGGAGGTACTAGGCACTTGAGATGGGCCCAACCCTAAGAGATACAGCCTCCTAAGAGAGATTTAGAGCTGGTGCAAAGCTGGATTCATCTTTATTGAGCAATAAAATAAGAGTTACATCAAAAACTGTCCACAAGGGAAAGCTTGAAAATGTGCTGAAATGCAAAGCTAATCTACTGACTAAAATCAACTAAAATCGAACTACAAACTAGCTAACTTTTGCCTACAAAGTGACTAACTGAAATGAGGCCCTAAGCCCTCTTATTTATACAAATTTAGGACCCCAACAACCCTCCTAAACTTTAGGAACTTGACTGCCAAAACTTGTAGTTAACAGCACTTTTACTAGCACTTGCTCAGCTTCCCTTGTGATAATCGATTTGGTGGCCCTTGAACTCCGAGTTGATGGTGGAGAATTCGAGGTAAGGGCCCATAAATGAAGGGGACACCTTCCTACAAATCCTCTCCCTTGTTCTTCCACGAAATTGGCTGCCAAGTGCTCATTAAAACCTTCGATTTTGTCTCAAAATTGACTAAAAATCTGCACAAAGCACCCATTAGACTTGTTGGCATAATGACTAACCCAATTCACTCTATTAGCATAAATATAATAAAAAACATGCAATAAACTAATGAGAATGTGGATTAAGTCGAATTAGGAAGTTGAATGAGCCCATATAATTATCCATTTTTGGGGCTCATCATATGTATGATTGGAACTTTCACTTAATAAAAGCTCAGAGCCGACATGTTTTCATGCATATGTTGTAAATATAGTAGGATTTTTCTTGTTATGTTTTTAATGGATGCAATTTAACATAAGCTTATGCTTATGAAATATTTATTTTTCATTGGTAAAAATCTTGTTGAATGTGTGTTGTTGTATTAATT
Source organism: Pinus tabuliformis (assembly GCA_031772625.1). NCBI lineage: Eukaryota > Viridiplantae > Streptophyta > Pinopsida > Pinales > Pinaceae > Pinus > Pinus tabuliformis. Next base: position 897,437,560 of record CM062806.1, on the reverse strand, counting down.
CATCATTGTTAACTTGTGAAATATTACACATATTATCTTGTGATGTCATTTATGCTCATGTGCTATTTTCAAGTTGCGTATTATTACAGGAGTTTAAGGGGCTCACTTATTTTACCTTTCATGTGGTAAAACCTTCATGCATTGCACTTGACTCTCCGTGGGGTGCCACACCTATTCTCACCAAATTCATTATACGCTACTCTATGCATTATTGCGGCTAAGGAATATCATTAAAATCCACTGCATCAGCAATTGAGTCGTATTCCGGATTGGACTCCTACACCAAATGCTGTGAGGTCTAATTGGGACTCCATATCGGGGAGATCCCCTAAATGTGGGTGGGTCCATCACCATCAACACACCTTTAACCTTCTAGGGAATGACCTTCTAGGCTGGGCTTGCATAATATTAGGCTTCCACAATCGCACACCCATTGAAACCTTATAGGTTACACCCGCTGTGATGAGCTAGCACTAGGGACCACTTACACTTAAACTCTCTACCAATAATAAATCCTACCATAGTTGTTGATTCCACATGGAGCATCGTCATTTAGCGCTATTCCCGCCAAGATGATTTGTATAGGGGGCTCCACTAGTATCCAATAATAAATTCTTTTGCTACACCTTTTTTAGGGCATGTTTTCCCACACTTTTATCATCCTAGATGCTCCCTTGTGTGAACTTATTTATCCTTCTGAGAGAGCCTTCAACCGGAATGATGTGTGTAGTGGTTCCTACCACGAGCCAATATAAATGCTTTCCACCTACTACTGTTAGATCCATATTTACATGGATATTGTTAGTGGCCCACCTACTTTCTATGCCACTTTTGGAAAAATTACAAACTAGCATGCAACAAGTGGTCCTCCAAATATTATTAACTCTATAACTTTGACTTTTGGGGGTTCTACCATTGACTGGCCATAACTTTCGATCTAGGAGAAATTTTTTTATCTTCCACATACCAATGGAAAACTATTTCAAAGTTGTTTACATCTAAGTGGGTCCCAAATACATTTGAGGCAACTTTCCATACAAGAAATTACTCCAAATCTCCTTCACCTTTAACAAATAGATCCACCAATATTCTTCACCAATCTTCTTGGAAACATCTAAGCTTTGCAACACCTTTATCATACATGTGTCAATCTTCCCTATTCCTGCACTATTCTCTTCTTCGTCCATTGGATTACCTTTTATTTGGATATTCCACCATTTCCAATCACTTGTGGCATCCTGCCTGGACCAACAACACCTTTGTTAGCATCATATCAATGCTTGACATCAATGAACACCTCCTTGACAACATATTGATACCTCTCATCATCTTTGTTTCCTTCTAGCCTTTGATGCTTTTCATTTTCCATCAATAAAAACATATTTCCAACATAACCACAACCATCTGTAGGTAAACATTTACAACCTTAATTAATGAAGCACACCCAAATTTAGCCACAAGTTGAACATAGTCAACAATGCTTAACCAAGCTCACTTATAGTTGAACTTTGTCAAAGGAGCTCAAGCATGGTCATACATGGTAAAAAATTGTCAAAGTTTATCACTCATTGTCACCCATATTATACCATAAAAAATTTTAGTTAGGCATAGTCAACTGTGGTCAACCTTGGTAACCATGATGAACTATTGTCATCTCTGGTCAACCATATTCAACTTCAAACGAGCCATCCTCTTTCCTAGTTCTCATTCCCAAGCATGTTCAACCATAGTTAGATTGGTCAACCATGATCAACCAAGGTCTCCATGATTGAACATCATTGTTAATCCTTATCGCAAATCTCCTACCATGGTAACTTATGGTTAATACTTATTAACCCTTAGTTAATGATGGTCAATCCTCATCAATTGTTTCAAGCATGGTTAGCCATCAAGAACCATTATGAACCATGTTTTATCCTCTTTGACGCTCATCAATCATGGTCATCCATAGTCATCAAATGTTAACCTTAGTCAACATTATTCTACCATATCTTGACCATAGTTAACCATAATCAATCACTATTAATGATAGTCATATTTAATTAGCAATAGTCAACCATGGTACACCATCAACAACTTTGGAAACTATGGTCAACTAAAGCCAAATATGGCTAAACCATTTCCAATAATTCTCTATGTGATCAACATGGTTATTAGTGTTCGACCATGGGCAATATATTTAAACATTATCATCCATAGTCAACATGGATTTTATGGGTAGCCATGGTCAACCAAAGTAATTTATATGTAAACATTGACAACCTTGATTTACCATGTAAACACAGTCAGCCACATGTTCATCATAGTCAAATATGTTTATGCAAGCTCAATTGTGATCACAAATGGAAAAAAAATTCACACATGGCCATACATGGTCAAATATTTTTAAACATTCTCCCTTACTATCACCTATGTATAACCATAAAAAACCTTATTTAATCATGGCCAAATTTCGTTAGCAATGATCAACCATGGTCATGTTTTGTCAACCATATTTAGACTTGAACAATCCATGCTCTTCAAGCTTGTCATTTTCGTCCATGGTCAATCAAGGTCCCCATGATTAAACATGGTCAACCATGGCCATCCATTTTCAACATGGGCAACCATAATCTATGATAAGAAAATATGGTCAGGAATATTCAATTTTTGAAAATCATGTTCACCCATCATTACCATGGTCAAACCATAGAGATCATTCTAAACTAGAGAGCCATGGCCAATGGTTGTCAACCATGATCAAACATAAACGACAATGGCTTGCTACGATCAACCATTTTGAGTAATAATATATCATAATCTATTATTACTAATCATAATATGTCATAGGAAACCATATCTTCGCCATGGTTAACCATAGTCAACCATATGTTGACAATAGTCAAACAAGTTATCCTTATTTCGCAATAGTCAAACATGGTACACCATAGAAAACTTGGGAAACCATTGTCAACTAACATCAAATCCAGTTAAACCATTTCCAATAATTTTTTACATGATCAACATGGTTAATAATGTTCAAGCATGGGCAACATGGTTTAACATGGTCAACCATTCTCAACATGGGAATTATGGCTAGCCATCATCAACAACAGTCATCTATAGGTAAACATTAATAACCTTGATCAACCTTGTACACCCATAGTCTACAATGTTTGACCAACCTCAAATGTGGTCAAACATGTAAAGCAATCTTAGTCATGGTCAAATATTTTCAAACATGATCACTTATTGTTGCCCATGATCTAGCTTAGATAACCTTAGCTATCCATAGACAACAATGATCAACCATGTTAATCATAGTCAATCATTATTAATAATAACCAACCATTGTTAATTGTTCTTAACTACAATTGACTATGATTGAATATAGTCAACCTTGTTAATGTGGTTGACAATGGTTTACTATAGTCAACCTTGTTAGTCATACTCAACCATAATCAACATGGTAAAACCATCGTCTTTGTTGTTGATGAGAGTTAACAAT